>CAIGRL010257431.1:0-11269 GCA_903798325.1 Fraxinus xanthoxyloides | reverse complement strand
GCACATAGGGATCATATTCAATAATTTCTTAAATAGTATAATCAATAGATTAAACAGAAATCATCATCCTAGCTTTCAAATAACTATAATGTGTGTCATCAAAGAAAGGAGATCGGTCGGCAGAATGCCCCTCGAGATTTCGAAAATCGATGTTAACTCAAGATTTTGAAATCTTAAAGAGGTGAGTACTGAGCTTTGATACCAATTGAAAGCCCAAGATTGGCTAATAAAGAGGGGGTGAATTGGTTTTTAAAACATTTTTTGTTAATTACTCCAGATTTTAAACTAATGATCACACAAATGATAAAGAAATAAACTAAACAAAAATAAGTACGTAGATGAAATGATATAAGCTTGCACAAAGTAAAACGTTAAGTAAAAAGGTTAAAGAGTGCAAACTATATGTTATGGAGGTNTAAACAGAAATCATCATCCTAGCTTTCAAATAACTATAATGTGTGTCATCAAAGAAAGGAGATCGGTCGGCAGAATGCCCCTCGAGATTTCGAAAATCGATGTTAACTCAAGATTTTGAAATCTTAAAGAGGTGAGTACTGAGCTTTGATACCAATTGAAAGCCCAAGATTGGCTAATAAAGAGGGGGTGAATTGGTTTTTAAAACATTTTTTGTTAATTACTCCAGATTTTAAACTAATGATCACACAAATGATAGAGAAATAAACTAAACAAAAATAAGTACGTAGATGAAATGATATAAGCTTGCACAAAGTAAAACGTTAAGTAAAAAGGTTAAAGAGTGCAAACTATATGTTATGGAGGTTCGATCCAACGCAATGATCTACGTCCACCGTTACCGAACTCTCCGTCACGAGCAAGGCCGTTTGCACTATGTTGATTGACTTGTGGTGCAATCCAACCATTTACAATGCTTCCGGTGATTTACAACCAAGGAGCACCGATCCTTTTACAATGTTGAGCTTTTCGGGACCTCAACACGACCCACGATTCAAAATGAATTTAAAAATGAAATCTTCTCTTCTTATCAAATGACGATTCAAGGTTGATAACAAGAAGAGGAGGCAAACACTTCAATAGATGACAATGAGTAGAGCTCAAAGTGTTCAAATAAAAAACTTCTTGAAGAGCCAAAGTCAATGAGTATAGCTCAAAGTGTTCAAATAAAAAACTTCTTGAAGAGCCAAAGATTTTCACAAAATTAATTGCTCAAACGTTTTTCAAGAACTATATGACAATTGATCTTCTTAATGATAGAGAATAAGGTAGTTGTGATTAATAAAAGCATCTATTTAATGCTCAAGAAAAGTTGTTGCAAGTGGAGAAAAAATGAGATATTTATAGCACTTTAACGGTCAAAAAATTTGCCTTATCGGACGCACTTTACCGGACGTCCGATAAATACTATACTGTCAAATATCCATTATTTTTTGTCAAAAAATTAGAACGTTAGAAAAATGACCGTTGGAGCCAAAATATGGGATACTGGACGTCTGGTACACCATATTTGGCTTAGAACGTCATCGTTTCTTATTTTTATCAAATGTAAGTATTCGAGGGACGTTTTAAAATATTTTTCAAGGTATTTGTTATATTTAAAGCATACATGTTTTGATTTTTTTTTTAATCTTTGAAGACATATTTTTCGAGTATAACATTTTTTCGTGATTTTTCGATCATAAATTCAAAATTTTGAGCTCGTCACGATTCATCGCCAAGTATTGAAATATTTTGCCTTTACATATGATTGTAAAAAGTCTAAGTACTTTGTTTTTGAACATCTTGACGTGCACTACTTGACGGTACTTCGACTTTAGTCTCAATTTTCGTTGACGTATCTTTTCGCGGGTTTCGCCATATCATTCTTTATAGCCTCGATTGAATGATCATCGTATGCAAATTTTTTGGCCTCATTCATGTCATCAATTTTATTCATGTGCATTAATCACTATGGACACTTGAAATCAATTTGTTAGTAATAAATATAATTTGTTTGTGATAATTAAAACGAGAAGTCAATCATAGGTCAACAAATGTATTACTTTTGGATGCACCAAATTTTGGCGTCATTGCTGGGGTGTGGTGCTAGTTTATTTTAGTGCTTCTTTAGTTATTTATTTTATTTTTGAAAAAAATCATCATTTTTAGGTTTTTAGGTAATTTATTGTTTTTAGAGATTTTATCGTAGAATTTTATTTTTTTTCTTACACTAGCTTCTTTTTATTTTATTTTTTCATTTGTTTTATTTGTTTATTCCCACAACTCGATTTTCTAATCAAGGTGAATTGCAGTACGATCTGGAATTAGAAAGAACCTTGCGTAGGTAAAGGACTTGCAATCGGTGAAATTATAGTAAACAATTTTGATCACGAGACCCTTTTCCCTAGGAATTTTGAATTAAAGGAAGAAGAAGTCATGGCTGAGGACAATCGGACTTTGAAGGAGCTTGCAGTTCCTAACTTGAATCAACAACCTCTATACATTACTTTTCCTAATTTAGATGCTGCTACTACTTTCCAATTCAAATCTGGGCTAATTCATCATTTGCCCACTTTTCATGGTCTTGTAGTGAGGATCCATACAAGTATATAAAGGAATTCCATGTGGTTTACACAAGCATGAAACTTACGTGAGTCACATTGAGAGCCTTCCCATTCTCTTTGAAAGATCCGGCAAATGATTGACTCTATTATCTACCTTTCGAAAGCGTTATTGCATAGAATGAGATGCGAAGATTATTTTTGGACAAATACTTCCCAAATTCAAGGGCAGATAACATCCGAAAGGAAATTCATGGCATAAGATAGGACAACAGGGAGTCATTATATGAATACTGGGAGCGGTTTAAGAAATTGTACGTAAGTTGTCCCCATTACCGAATCAGTGAGCAGCTCCTTATTCAATACTTTTATGAAGGCTTTCTACAGATGGTAATGAACCAAAACAAGCAGGTCATGTAAATGAGGATCCAATTTCTGTAGAAGTGAGAAATGAGCACAGACAAGTAGCAGACGCATTGAATAATTATCAAACTCATGTGGAGTCTGTCCATGTAGTGGTAGAAGACAAGTCTGATGATTCAATTCTTTATGGACGCAAGATGAGAATTAAAAAAAGGTCACCCGTTCTTCAATCTCTTTTTATAAATCCAAAGAAGAGAATGAAGCTTGACAATGTCAACGCATTTGACCTATTTCGAGAGCTTGATCCGGTTAAGGCAGATGACTTAGAGAATTGGTTGGTCAATGCACCTAACAGGTAACTGTTCTTAATGTAATCATTTTTGTGAAATTATAACATATATGTTCTTATGTTATTTGTTTCATGTAGTGAACATATGGAAATGATATTGTTCATGAAGCTAAAACCTTTTCTGAAGTTATTCAAAAGCAACATGGATGGCTCAGTAGTGATGTAATTTTTTTTACATTTCTATATTTTGCTCCTACTTCATTTCATTCGTAATAGTTGTATACATTTGTGGCACATTGACATAGCATCTATATTTTGCTCCTACTTCATTTCATTCTTAATAGTTGTATATATTTGCAGCACATTGACATATCATTGTACTTGATGAGGGCACGAATGGAGACACATCCTATTGAGTTAGAACAAGATTGTGCAATTTTAGATTGTACTTTTTATCAACATGTGCAATACGAGGTTTGAAGATTTTGAGTTGCATAGGAAAGAAAAAAACTAATATAGGATTTCAAATGGTTGAAAAATATGTCAAGATACATGTATGGTAAAAATCTAGAGAGGAGTAAGCAATGGGATTCTTGTACGTCACTGTATATTCCCTACAACGTGGAAATAAAGTACTGGATTGCTTTTCATGTGGACATTGCTGAGCGAATTATATATGTATACGACAAGATGAAGAGTAAAACACGTTTTGGAAAATTGAAAAAATTCATGCGTCCAATTATGAAGGTGATTCCTAGAATGATAAAGGAAAGTTTGTTGTTTGGGGAAGATTAAAAAAAGCAGTTTCAGTGGCATCGTCATACAGATTTTCCACAACAAAACAATGCGTAAGTTATCCATATTTAGTTTTCTTTGTATTTTCATTGCTCTAATAATACATATGTTATATTTATTATTGCAAATATTTGTGCAGAGGAGATTGCAGAATACACACTATCAAATTTATATAACTTTTGTTGTCAATTGCAAGGTAGTTTCCAAGCCGGATCATGGAATCAACAAATGTGTAGATGACAACGTCAAAATGTAGTTAAAACCTTCATCCCTGAACTTTTACGTGGTTACGGGCGTGAATGAACCGAAATGAGGCTGAATTTAGAGAAACGTTATCTATACATTTAAAATGACCATATGCCGTTTTGGTCATGGGGTGTCGATTTCACTCTGGAACGAGTAAAATAGTGTTTGGAACTTCATGCATGACTCACTATCATTGGACGGACTACACGTGCCATGTTTTGGATATTGTACTTGCTACTTACATTTTTCTTTTGTTGCCAAGTATAGGGTAGCTTCCAAGTCGGATCATGGAGTCAAAAATGTGTAGACTGCAACATCAAAATGTAGTTAAAACATTCATCCCTAAACGTTTACGTGGTTATGAGCGAGAATGAACCGAAACGAATGCTGAATGAGGAGAAATGTCGTCTACACGTTTAAAATGAAAAGACGTAGTTTTAGGTCACGGGGTGTCGATTTCACTCCAAAACGAGTAAAATAGTGTTTGAAACATCATACATGACTCACTATCATTAGACGGACTACACGTGCCATCTTTTGGATATCATACTTGCTACTTATGTTTTTCTTTTGTTGCCAAGTGTAGGGTAGTTTCCTAGCTGGATCATGGAGTCAACAAATATGTAGACCACAATCTCAAAATGTAGTTAAAACCTTATCCTGAACGTTTAGGTGGTTACGGGCGCGAATGAATCAAAACGAACGCTGAATGAGGAGAAACGTCTCCAATATGAGTAAAACAGTGTTTGGAACATCATGCATGACTCACTATCATTAGATGGACTACACTGGCCGTGTTTTGGATAGCGTACTTGCTACTTACCTTTTTATTTTGTTGTCAAGTGTATGGTAGTTTCCAAACTGGATCATGGAGTCAACAAATGGGTAGATCGCAATGTCGAATATAGTTAAAACCTTCATACCTGAACTTTTACGTGGTTACGAGCGCGAATGAACTGAAACAAACACTGAATGAGTAGAAACGTCGTCTACACGTTTAAAACGAGTGGATGCCATTTTGGGTCACAGTTCATCGATTTCACTTCAAAATGAGTGAAACAATGTTTGGAAAATCATGCATGACTCACTATCATCGGACTGACTACACATGCCATGTTTTGGATACCATACTTTCTACTTACGTTTTTCTTTTGTTACCAAGCGTATGGTAGTTTCCAAGCAAGATCATGGAGTCAACAAATGTGTAGGCCTCAACGTTGAAACGTAGTTAAAACCTTCATCCTTGAACTTTTACGTGGTTACAGGCACGAATGAATCAAATTGAACGTTGAATGAGGAGAAACGTCATCTACATGTTTAAAACGATTAGATGCCATTTTGGGTTATGAGGTATTGATTTCAACAATTGTCATTCATCCTTACACAACAAACTTGAATTAATGGATACAAACTCTAAATTATTGAAAATGTCAGCCACATGATTTAAACTACTAGATGATGTTTTAGTCTGAACAAAGTGCTGCTGTCATTGTTACCTAAAACTTGATCAAAATAGCTATAAGAATTTATCAAATATTATCACAATTTAAAACTCATGTTCAACAATTTAAAACATTCATACATCCATAACAAACATGAATGAATAGAAATGAACACGAAATGAGTACAAACGTTACTCATACGTTTAAAACGACCATACGTTGTTTTCATCTGAACGAACAGTGCTGCTGTCATAGTTATCTAATATCTGACCGAAACATCTATTAGAATTTATTAAAAAAAATCACAGTGTAAAGATGAGATTGAACAATTAACATTTATCCATAACAATTTATCAAAAGTATCACATTCTATCAAAACCATCATAATTTATTTCAAAATTCAGTTCGACAAAAACAAAGTCACATGATCTTTCTACTAGTCTAGAGCATTTTTGTAAGTCAAACGATTATGGCCCCGCTGACCACACTTGTTACATTTACGAGTCTTTTTCCCTCTCCTCTTGATGGAATCCGACGGTTTTTTGGACGCCCACTTTGTCATCGATTCAAAAATGGTGGTAACACCTTCGTTTGATTGAAGATTTCCTAGTCAGCGTCATCTGCCACTAGATATATACATTCGGCATATGCTTGTTTCCAACTAATACTACTATAATTATGCAAGTACAAACTGTAACAAGATATTCCCTTAAACTTCGTTGCACTAAGAGCATGTTTGCAAGGAAACTTTTCCGAATCAAATTCTCTGCAAGAACATGTTCTTACCCCCAAGTTAACAATATGCATTTTATACCCAACTTTCTTTTCTAGGTATTCTCCAACTGCCAAACTTTTATGATATAGATTTTCCATTGATTTTTCAAAATTAATCAAAGAATACTCCTTTGTTGTTGCCAATAACAATGGCAGAATATCTGTCCTATAATAGTTGGACTTTGTGTTTAGTTGTAGATGCCACATACAGCATCCATGATGTGCATTAGGATAAATAATCTTTATAGCTTTAAATTCTATCCTTGCGATCAAAAATAAAAACAAGCCCTTCTAACATATAGGTTATCTGAAACAACTTATTGAAGAACTAAGTCCATTGCTTCATTTTTAGAATCAACAATGCCAAATGCCAAAGGATATATCTAAAGATTTGCATCTTGACATGTAGCTACAAGTAACATATCTCGAAATTTAGATTTGAGAAATGTTCTATCCAAATAAATGGCCCATCTCATTGATGAGTGAAAACCTCATATGCTTGGTCCTAAGACCATGAAATTTTTTTTTGAAACGATTCTCATTATCAACCTCAATGAACGTCATTGTATCGGGATTATTCTTCTTTGGAATATTGCAATATTTGGCCAATCTATCATAACTAAGTTCAGGTGAACCCCTTAATAACTCTAAAACACGCTGTCTAGCCATCCACACCTTATAATAATTTATATCTATTCCAAACTCCAGACGAATATCATTTTGAATGTTCGAAGATCTGTATATAACGTTAGGATCCTCAAACTTCGACATGATGTGTTTTCCAATCAACCAACAACTAGCTTGTCTATGATATTTGTGGTGAACATCTAGTGAACAATTATGATAACGTAAATACTTTCGAATCTCAAATTCATCACTTTCTTTCAACCGTGTTGCCCACAAATGCCATTTACAAACTTTCTCAACACAAACTATTACATATGTACTCTTATTTGACTTAGTGACCTTAAATTCAAAAGAGTTTCTTAAAGCAAGCATTTGCAGTGAAGTCTTGAGATCCTTCTTGTTGCGAAAAGTTTGGTTAACGTGTAATCTTAACCACACGGATTTGGACAAACAACAACTTGTGAAATGTTAATAATCTCATTTGCCAATGTAAACGGTGTATTATGAGTAACATTGTCTTCATTCATCACATGAATATCATCTTCGTAGTTGTTACGCACTATTTTCACCCCATTCCAGTAATCATCACTTGTAAAGCTCACACAATCATTTTCACAATGTTGATTAAATGAAGACAAGAGTTCCATATGATCGTCACCAGACTTATCTTTTTTGCATATTGCATTCATCCATATTTTCCACATTATCTTAATTCTCCTGAATATTTACCATATCAAGCTCCATGTCTTGTTGATCATCGACATAACCCTTTTCCACAAGGGTTACACAAATTGGAACTTAGTTGTGCAAAGAGAGAAACCAACTAACATCCCTATCGTAATTAATCTTCATTGGCGGAATTGATAATTTTGTCATGTTAGGTACAAGAAATTTCATCTCGATGTCATACACGACAGAATCAACCTTAACTGCTTTTCTGACTTCCTCATACAATTCCATATGGAGAATATTTTTTTGACACAAAAATATTTGTTGTAGTGTCTTGATTATTCTCTATCCATTTCCAAATTCATCTACAATGATCACTCTTTTCAAATTCAACAAAATAACAAATGACAATCTTGTACCAGAGTCCATATCTACAATTCATCAAAACATATGTAATATATTATTCTATTTATTATCAAAATCGAATAATATAAAATAGAGCTTCAATAATAAATAAAAGGCAACAAATATTGTTACATAACATGTTTAAATTAGATAAAAATGGCATTCTGTAGAAAATAACAAGAAATCATTAATTTTCAAATAATACAGCACACCTTCAATTGTTTGAAATCGATTCTTGCTCACCCACTTCCAGAATTTGCAGTGTTTGATTTGTCCTTGGTTCAAATAAAGAAACTTCAATGTAGAAAATGTATTTAAAGAAGAAGAAAGCTGGATTTGAAGGTGGGTCTAATATGGTGAAATGGGTTTGGAAACGTAATAATGAAAAATGATTTATTGGGATTCAGGGATTTATGTTTGGGGATATGGTAATTATTGAACTCAAAGTGGACATTTTAGTCATTTCAATTTAAGGGTATTTAAGACTTTTAATATATGATCTAATAGACTACAGGCTCTTTGAACAATAAGTATTGATATATGCTAATTACCAAACATTATAGTTGACTAGGCTTTTTAAACAAATCCCTCTTACCACGAGAATTTATAGTCAAGGAACATAATTTTTTATTCAATATCAAAATGTGTCTATTATAATGCATAGATTTTTTTTTATTTCTTTTATTTCTTTTTTGTGTTGAGTCTAAGCAAATCTAATTTCAGAAGAAAACAAAGAAATTAACCTTAATTTCAGCCAAACTAGAAAACTCTAATAAATTAAGTATCTTTATTTCCTGTCATTTCTCTCTAAATAAGAGAACTTGACTCCAACTAGATAAGTTGTAACTTCATTCTCCAAAGAGGTCAATCTTTTTTCCCCGATCAAGTATCGATAGTGAGTTCTTGACAACAACATATGGTCGATAGCATACCAGTGAGGCTATATTTCTTATTAACAAAATATCAATTATAAACTCCAGAATGTAGTATAGGGTGCAATCCATCCATAAGAAATATCAATTGGTTGCATATAATGAGTACTAGGGACCAACACAACGGGCTTGCCTACATAAATAAATGATTGCAATAATAGTGGCTCAAATGTGCCTCGATAAGAAAACAATTTTGCTATATTAATAACGTAACTTTTATTCAAGTGTGATAATCAATCAAATAAATTATTTTCAAGTGTGAGGACATGTGGAATATTTGGCTTAGGTAGCAACTTCATAGATAATTTCCCAATTAAGCTATTAGTGATTGTATTGACTACATGTATAATCACGAAAGGGACACATTGCACTGCTCAAACTCTCATCCTGAACAACCAACTTGTCTCCAATACGATGTTGCTATGCCACTCAAAAGTATCATTAGTCCATTTGTAAATGGAGGAGACAACTTCACTATAATCATCGAAACAAACCTTTAAAATTTTTATAATTCGTGTTAAGGCTTGATCTTAACGGTTCATTTTTCAAAAAGCATTTCTATCACATTAATTGCAACATGAAAAAGTTCTCATTGTTATGCTTCACACTATCTAAATTATGCTTCACAATAAAATGAGGGAAAGTTTCATGCATATGGTAGAGATTTTAAACTAAATTAATTCCTTGAAAGATTTTAGAATATAGTTGCACAAATGAAATGTTTGGATACAATCTCCAAAAAGATGATTTGAGATCGCAGTTAAAATTATTATTTTTCAACTTAATGCCTCAACTAACAGACGTGTATGGTAGGAGTCTTCCGCACAGAAAAGGTTGTGTAAGAAAGTTTTCCGTTTGAATGGATAGGTGGTATTATGCAATAGGGCAAAATAAAAGGAGGTTTAGAATCTCTTTCGAACAAATGCTACATCAATATTTCCACATAATAAGTTAATGGGAAGTTTACATTTTTCGTTCTCAATCATTTTTTAGCATAATGCATCCCTAACATTCCAATACATAGCAAAAATTGTCATTTCCTCTATTTTGACCATTAAAATGATAGACTTGTTCTTCACTTAAAATAAACAAAAAATTAAATAAAAAAAAATTAACAACAACAATAGTAATAATGAAAAATTGCAAAGAAAGTACCATAACTTTTTAAAAAGTATAAATAAATCCTATTTAAAATAATTAAATGCATATTAACATACACAAAATTAGAAAAAGTAAACATCTCATCTTTCCCAATCACTCTCACCCTCACCCTTACCCATGAACAAATACCACATTTACAAATGCATGCACGCCGACATCATCACCACACCACCATCACCATCTTAGAAAATTAATTTTGAAAAATAAAATCAACAAAATATATTTTTTTCCTCGAACCCAGCCTATCACATATGTCGTAGAACCACCACTGGCAATGGACATGCCCACCAACCATTTCGAATAATCAAATCACAACATATATCATACGGATTTGGTTCCTGAGAATTCTAAACCTTTTCTAAGATTTGATATTTACAAATAGGTGGTGGAGGACATGAGAAGTGTCCACAATGGACGATCACTACAACAAAGTTTATTATTTACGGCATGAATTGTATGCCGTAAATAACTCTTCACGGCGTACAATAAAATGTCGTATAAAAAAATGCCGTAAAAAGTGGTTCACCTTTTACGGCGTGCATAGTACGTCGTCTAGAGAACATCGTAAATTAGTTTTAAGGCATACAGTTGCACGCCGTAAAAAGTATCTCACCTTTTATGGTGTGTTAAAATGTAAGCCGTATATTAAATGTCTCTTACGGCATTCTGTGAATGCATGCCGTAAATGTCAATTTAATTTTTTAAAAATTATTTATGTATTTGATTACCAACAAACCTATAATAATAATAACAAAATAAAATTAATCCATAAATAATCAAATTTTCCATTGTTTCGATAAATGGAAATATTGAATACAATTCAATACAGTATGTCAATGTAAAGTTCATTTCAACAATTTTGAAAAAACTACTACTTCGAAAAAAATGATTGAACCATATCAAAGTTAACTTCTTTGACCGACAATATAGTTATCCCACAAAATAGTAACTCCTTGCACACCAAAGAAATAATAAGGGTATGGTTAATAAACTTAGAGTGAGCATGTAAATCAAAAGTATATCAAAAAATATATTAACTTTTATCTAATC
>CAIGRL010257409.1:0-10222 GCA_903798325.1 Fraxinus xanthoxyloides | reverse complement strand
ATATATGATAAAATAGACTAAATGTTACTTTACCAAACATTATTGACTATATGCTATTTTACCAAATATTATTGTTGACTAGACTTTTTAAGCAAATTCCCCTTGATTTAAATATGTCACTTTTCAAAATGCACTTTAAATTACGGCTAAGATCCTTATTTTCCTTCTCGTCGTCTACCATGTTTTATGCATGCTGGAGATAGAGGTGTATGGTACCTACGTGCACCTTGTCAATTTAAACCTCCCGTGTTATAAGTATTAGATCAGGCATGTACATCCAAATTGAATAAGTTGGATTTGTTCAAAAATCCAATTTGATTACTTGCAAAATATAATTTTTTTCAAAAGATGCTTAGATTCGATTGATTAACCTGAACACTATATGAATAGAAATTGGTTTTACCAATTCAAGAATTTGTTTTTTTTTTTCCATTGATTGAATTATTTACTCGAATTAATGTCCGTCCAACTATAGAACATTGGTCAAAACACGTAAGCTTCGTGGACTTAAAGGTAATGTACGAACCCTCGATAGTTATTTGTTCAAATCTATACGATTTTCAAGACCAGGACTATCACTAAAAGTGTACATCTAACATGACAGTCTCTCACAATTGGGGGTGGGCCCGCCTTTTTTGAAACTTGGTGTACAAGTGGACAAATTCTAAAAATTATTAATAATAACTTGGGAGAGAAATGCAGGAATACCAAGATGATATGCGAAAAGAGTTTTCCTATTTTTAAAAAGATACTGGTTTTGACTTTTTGCATCTTTCCGACCACATTATAGGAAGAGTTGCAAAGTGGTTGTTCACACGTGTCTTCTGAGTACACCAAAGGAGGAAAAAAAAAAATGTAAAACTTGCTTATAACTTCCTAATTCCTCATCTTTGAACCAAAAAATGTTGAAAAGCAATCTTTAATTGCAAGGAATTGAACAAAGAAAGAAAAAATTAATGTAAATATTAACATAAAATTATTAATAAATTTACTGCAGTCCTTTTGGTCCTTCTTAAAGTTTTCTCTACCTCTACAAATTAATTACAAGTTAAAAGAGATGTAGTGTAAAAGCCAAATATTAATATTAATTAGCCGTATTTGACACTTATTTTTTAAAATTTATTTTCGATCACACATTTCATAAAATTCATAATTTTTATCAATTTTTAAATTACAAATGTCATTAAATTTTATCAAAATTTACTAAAAATTGGATTTTTAGTAAAACAAAACAAGGATTGTTAGGAACAAACAACAATATGCAACATGAAAAAATAATAACAAGAACATAAGATTTAAGTGAAAAAAATCCAATTTGAGAAAAACCATGGATAGAGAAAGAGAATTCACTAATATTAATAACGTGGCGGATTACAAATTGTGGAGAACGTAAGTTGATTTTCTTAAGAGGTATACTCCTTATATTTATAATACAAAGAAGGGCATAAGATAAGGTGGAATTCTAATATAATAGGTAAAACCAATAACGGAGAGCCTAAGTAAAGCGGAATCCTAATGCAATAGGTAAAACCATTAACAGAGTGATCGAGATTGAATAAAACTCCAAAAACTACCAAACGAATATCATTGTCACTCGAGTGGCACCCTCTCGGCTAGTGAGCGGTGCCACAATCGTTTGAGCAATTGCCGACAATTAACGAGCTACGACTATCCTGTCTGGGTGCTTGAGAACCTAATGAGGGGCGAGTGTGCGATTTTGTAGCAACTTCTTCGTCTCGATCCATCTTTTGACTTCTTGACTCTTTGTAATCTTTTACTTTTTCAATACTTCTCCAAAACAAACAATCAACTTCTAATATATTTTTAATAGAATTCGGGTCACACCCCAATTCTAACAAATCTTGATCTTGACCCGAATTCAATTGTGAAGGATAAAACTTAACTCTCCACAAAAAAATTAACTCCACAAAAATTTCCACCTCTTCCACAAACACCCATAATGGTAAACTCAACAACAAATATTATATAGGGCAAAAAATACCCTATAATATATCTCATCTTATCAAGATTTTCAAAGAAATCAACGTCAACACTACTAACTGCTTCTGTAAAAGGTTCTTCACACGATTCATACCTTCGACCACATTCAAAGTATAAGCAATCAAATCAACCTCATTGTACCTCTGTGGAGGACTAATATTTCTTTTGAATCTGTTTTGAGGAATAGAATATTATGGCACCATTGTTAATGGTGGTGGCAGGGGCAAAGTGGAAGTACCCTTAACTTCTAACTAGACTAATATGTATTCTCTAATGTAGACACTGGACCGAATTCTAATGGTACCGAATCAATCTCAAACTACACCTAAGTGATTAATTTTTGCTGATTTGTATCAAAAGATTACATAGAACCCTGCAAGACATATAACTAAGATCTTCTCTGATCCTTCATCACAACACATGCACCTTTACTAACCTTCAAAATCCACATTCACCGGTCTATTTGTTCCATTTTGAATCAAGAGTACTCAATGGGATAAGAATTTTCTTCAAATATGGAACACATTTCATGTCCCTAGTGTCCTAACTGTCCCATCAAATATCTTAATTCTGACATTTTAATACTAAATATTTTACAAGATGCATTATTTTTCATCACCAAAACACCTTTATGAAATGTTTCATATGTTAAAAACCAATCCCCGATTAGGACAAATATGAAATGAGTAAATTGTATCAAGAATACAATCCTTTTTAGGTTTGGAATCGTTGTACAAATTAATCAAAAGTTCTCAATCAATGTAATAATATTATTCAACACGGCTTCACTTGAGTTTTTCTAGTTGTTTTCCATTAGCATCAGTCAATTTTTTTTTATTCTACAACTTATAACAATCAGATTTAATGTGCCACTTTTTTTTTTTTTTTGCAATCATTACAAATTTTATTGTTGTAATTAGACTTCAATCTGTCCCTTACATAACCACCATCAACAAGGCATTTTCCATAAGTCTCAGATCTAACAAGATACTTCATTTTCTCCTTTATAAACAGTGTATCACATACCCCTTCAATGGTAAAAGTATCACGACTATAAAAAAAAAGTATCTATGAAAAACATATATGAAGCAGGCAGTAAATATAATAAAATCAATCCTAAATCTTTTTCATCATACTTGACCTCCAAAGTTTTCAGATCTGTAATACTTTCCTTAAAAACAATTAGGTGATCTTCTATACATGCTTCATTTTTTCCTTTGATAACATTGCATCATATACTCCTTCAATGGTGAAAGTATCACGACTATACAAAATAGTATCTATGAAAAACATATATGAAGCGGGCAGCAAATACAATGAAATTATCACAAATCTTCTTCATTATACTTGACCTCAAAAGTTTTCAGATCAGTAATAATTTCCTTAAAAAGAGCTAGGTGATCTTCTAAAGATGTGTCTTCTGTTATACGATGAGAATATAGTCGTAGCTTCAAATGTAATTTACTTGTTAGGCTTTTCGTCATGAATAACTACTCCCGTTTCAACTAAAATACAACAATGGTTTTCTCCTTTAAAATGACAAAGAATATGACTTGATAGATGAAGATGAATTTGTTTTAGGACCTTTCGATCATTATGTTGTTTCTCCTCAAGCGTCCGAGTTGAGGGCATTTTATTAAATTCCAGCAAAACATCATCCAAGTCCAATTGAGTAAGCATTACTCACATCTTTACGTGCCATAATAAAAATTTAGTGTTGTGATCCAAAAACAAAATATTGTATTTCGTAGTTGCTATCACAGAAAATCAAACCTCACTATGAGTTGATTAAACCTCGTTCTGGTACCAGTTTGTTAAGAATAAACGAGAATACACAATATGAAAATATAATAACAAGAACACAAGATTTTTGTGAAAACTCAATTTGAAAAAAAAACCATGGGTAGAAGGAGAATTTACTAATGTCAATAATATGGAGAATTACAAATTGTGTAGAATATAATGATGATTTTTTCAAGAGGTTTACTCCTCATATTTATAATACAAAGAAAAACCTAAGATAAGGTGGAATCTTAATATAATATGTAAAACCAATAACGAAGTGTTCGAAATTGAATAAGAGTCCAAAAATGTCAAAATTGAGAAATCGTAATTTTTATGATATCACTGTCGCTCGAGCAGCATCGGCCAGTGAGCGATTTTGTGACGACTTCTTCACTCTGGTCCAACTCTTGATTTCTTTGAACATTTTACCTTTCAAAACTTCCCCAAACCAAACAACTCCTAATATTCCTAAAATATAATCTTCAATGGAATTCGAGTTACGCCTAAATTCTAACAAGATTTTATTTAATCTCTGCTTGACAAAGCTTATGGAGATATAAGTTGGTAGGTGGTGAATCATGTGATTAAAAGAAAATTGATAAGCTTATCCTTAACAATCTAAAAGAGTGAGTTTTACGTCTGCACAAGTGTCAGAATTACCTATCGTCAACCATTACGACGTCGTTTCAGATTTTCCAATTTCTCCCGTTTTCATTTCATTCCCCCAAACCCTTCGGCAATGAAACCGTCAAACCGAAGCAGCCCCCGAAATCTTTAAACTTCCTTTTCGCTTCTCAACCATCGTGAAAAATAACAGTGCCAGAAGTAGAAGAATAATAAGGCATCAGAAATTTACAGATTTAATATTGTACTATCTGAATTGCTATGAATGAATAATGAAATTAATGATGAATTTTCGAGGAATTGGTGGGAAGTCTGTGAATTTGAATTGGAAACTTTGGGTTTGGGTAATATTAAAAAAAAAACCCGACTCTGTCTCCGTGCGTGCACGCTTGTTTTTCTTATTATTTATTTATACATTGACATACATAATAAAATTATTTGAAAGGTTGTGGAGAGAAATAAAATAAGATGAATAAACTCGAGAGGGTTTCTCTCTCTCTCTTTTTTTTAATTAGATTAGGTTATAATTGATAACTATATTTTAATAAGATGTATGTTCTATATTTCATCACTACAATATAAAAGGAGCAAACACTTTGTACCACATGTGGCGATTTTCGGAATTATTACTGAATTATTTCTTAGTAATTTTGCCAAATACTGAATTTTATTTACAATCACAGTCTAGGGTGTTGCCTCCGGACCCACGCCCCATCGACCCTCGCAACCTTACCGGTCAGGTCGATCATCACTGGGGGCGTTGCCCCCAGATCCCACAAGTGGACGCTGCCTCCTAGACCCCGAGACCTGACTGGTCAGGTTGATCATAGTTGTGGGCGTTGTTCTTAAATCATGAGATAAATGTTGGCTATGAGTTGCGGTTGAATTTGGAATGTCGACTATCATGCAATTAATATAGTAATATATAAGATGCACATTCATGGGCTTTGAAATTGAGAAAGCAATCGAATTTTATTGGTTTGAACTTTCATGATGTCCAGATGAGAGTTATGTTACCTACCAAGTTTTATTAGTTTGAACTTTTAGCAATTGAATTTTATTTTTCGTTGTCAGTTTCAAATTTTCTATTGAAGAAGTTTTGTTCAATAAGATCTGATTAGTGATGTCTCCAAAAAATCAAAAATCAATCAGTTCTATTATGTAGCCAACTGTACTAAGACACGTGCGTTGTACGTAGAGATGGCAACGAGGCGGGGCACCCCCGTCCCGCCTCACCCTGGGTTCGGGGTGCGGGCTTATTCCGTTTCCTACCCCGTTTATATTTTTTTTAAAAAAAATTTCAATTAACTATTTTTTTTTAATTTGTAGTTAAATTTTTTTAATTCTTCACGGGGCGAGTTCGGGGTGCTTCAAGGTGGGGCACCCCCTTCCCGCCCCGCCCCACCCCACCAATCCGTCGAGGCAGGGCAACGCCAGGACGGGATGGGGCGGGTTTTTTTTTTGCTATCACTAGTTGCACGTGCGTCTCAATAGTAATCTCAAAAAAAGTTCCAACAAATTCAAGAATTTTACGAGTTTATAATCTCAGAAAAATTACTAGTTTCGAGCACTAATATAAGTTGTAACCGTATAATGTTCAGCGATAAATTCACTTAGGGTCCGTTTGATTGCAATGATGGAAAATGGATGGAAAGAAAATGTTTTACAGGGAAAAGATTTTCCTAGAAAATGTTTTATATAGGGAATTGTAATTAAGTGTGTTTGATTGGTATAATTTTCCATGGAAAATGTTGGAAGTTTGGAGTCCGTTTGGCTTCCNTAGAAAATGTTTTATATAGGGAATTGTAATTAAGTGTGTTTGATTGGTATAATTTTCCATGGAAAATGTTGGAAGTTTGGAGTCCGTTTGGCTTCCTTTTTTATGAAAATTGTCCATTAAAGTGATAATATTTTTCTACTATTGGGTCTAGAATTTGTTCCAATTGCCAAAAATAAAAAAATAAAAAATAAAAAAAATTGAAAAAAAATAGTTATATCGAATACCGTTCGTTTGACTTTGTTTTGCATGGAAATTGTCAATAAAAGTGAATTTTTTTTACAATGGTTGATACTTGATAGAATTTGTTGTCTTTGCTAAAAAAAAAGGTGGAAATTGATTTCCCACCTAATAGGTGAGAAAATAAAATCAAGCAAATATGCATTAAAGGGTTGTACCTAGAAAAAGATGGAAAACTTTTTTCATAGAAAAATCTACCTATCAAATAGCTTTTTAAAAGTGAAAAAGAAAAAAATTAAGGCTATCAAACGGAGCCTTACATATATTATTTCCCCACTCATTTAATTGAGCCCGTAAAGTGTGGACAAAAGCAATTATTATAAGTGAAAAGCTCCCTCTATTTCTCCGTCCATTTTATTCACTTGTCACGCTTGAAAATGCAGTCCCGTCTAATAGTATCGACTACTCGTAGGTTGTAAGAAAAGGTCATCATACTGTTGCAGAATTCGGAAATGGCGTATCAGGACCACCAACTCACTCAAGATATGCCCCTCCATCACTACGCCGATGATCAGCATCTTCAGCCGCCCGCCTCCGCCGTCTTCCGTCATCACTCCCCCGACGAATCACCAACAAAACCATCACCGTCCACCTGGCTGAGCAACTCTATCCTCCACCCACAGTCACACCAGTGGCTTTCCACCCAAAGTCAATCCAGTCCCCCGACCACATCGGACGCCGGCCCTGAAAACGATACCACAACCAATGTCGGCGGGGATGATAATAACTGGGAGAGAGAAAAGTGCAAGGCGGATATTCTGGGACATCCTCTGTATGAACAGCTTCTGTCGACCCACGTGGCGTGCCTGCGAATAGCGACACCGGTGGACCAGCTGCCCAGGATCGACGCCCAGTTGGCTCAGTCGCAACAGGTTGTGGCTAAGTACTCTGTTCTTGGACAAGGTCAACAGCCCCTCGATGATAAAGACCTCGATCAGTTCATGGTAACAATTTTTTTTTTTTTTTACTCCTTGCACAGCGTACACTATTCCCCTACTGATAATTAAATCTGTCTATTTGATAACGAAGCTTAAGTTTTTCTGGGTTATAATAAATTATTGAGACTATAATGTGAAAATGTTGATTTCCGAATAAAAATTCAGTGTATTTAATCTTCCAATCGGCATATTTTGTTCTAGTAAGAATTATCATTTTAGCATATTATTGCCGGAAGTGTTATACTGGGTACTCAACGTTGTATTCTCATGTTTCCATGTTTGTTGAAAAATTAATAATTTGTTTCTTTGATTTTTGTTTGTCCGAGAACAGAAAACTTGTTATCTGTGTAATAGGTTTGTATTTCTATCTCTACATTGCAGCTTCTTCCTTTATGTTTTATGTATAGATTCTGTCTTTGCACTATAATAATTTTCAAGAAATTAATTTAGCTGGGTTTCCTTTGCGAGTATTGCTCTTGATCTATTAAACTAAGTAGCAGAACTAACTATATTAAAGTAAATAGCATCAAATTTTGTGACCACTTGAATGTTATTCTTGGGAAAGAGGAGGATGAGGAAGATACATTGAAAAAGTGGGAGAGAGGACAAAACTTAGAGAATCTTCAAAACCAAGTTAGCATATTGTCTTGTTATTGACCTGTGTTTGAAGAATTTGGTACGAGTAAAGATTTTTTGAGGAATACTTTTGGAGTTCCATTCTGTAAAACAAGCAGCAACGTCTCATCAAAAGCAGAATAATGTTGTTCTCAGTACACTAATAATTGAAACTCAATTGTTCAGTGCTTTGAAGAATCTCTTTCTTGATGAAAGATTCCTCCACTTGTTACTTGGTTTCATGTGCTTCTCAACGTTCTTTGCTATAGAAATAGACAAACTTAAAATATCTCAGGCAGAACTTAGTACTTGGAAGAGTTTGTGTCATATATTTGAATACATGCACGACGGAGAGGGAGGGACATAATGATTTTGGATAAATCCTCTTGTTAACTAAGGTTATTATAGAGACTGATATGCAAAAAAATCTGTGTATGGAATTGACCTTTACCTTTTCAGATTACGTATCAATTCGACTTCTGCCATCTTACACTAGTGGTACTTTTTTCTTAAAATAGAGCTCCCTGAATATTAAATGTTCAGGAATAGCTGCATATATGTTGAAGCTGTCTGTATTTTTAGGTTGAAAGCTTTAATTTTTATTAGCTGAAATCTGGTTAATGTGCTAATAATGATGCTGGTAGTTGGTAGGGTATTCTCTATAAACACACATATCTCCATTAGTAGATCCCCTTTCTATGTGCAGGTAACTCTGTCCTCCATTGTTGAGCAAGAATGTCGTCACGTTAGGAACACAATTAAGTTGAATCGAAAAGTCAGGAAATTCGAACATCATTGATCAAAGTACTGCAGTATTCAACTTTTCCGATAGAATATTAATCTAAACTTATATGTTACAAATATATGTTGGTTATGGTTAGTGGTTACAGAAGACAGTTCTTATAACTCCAGGAAATCTGCAATCCGTATCTCTTGGAATAGTTGTAGTGTGATCATCACATTTCACTTAGTCCTTCCATGTACGCTGTTTTTTCTTTAAATACAAGTTTTCTTATTTGTTAACTGTAAATCAGCGGAATGTCTTGTTTACATTTATGTGATAATGAGTTCATAACTCAATTTATTTCTTCAAATTTGTTATCTGAATCTTTCTTTTTTCTTCTTCCCTTTTTCTGTTTTTCCTTCTGATGTAGACGCATTACGTTCTATTGCTCTCTTCCTTTAAAGAACAACTCCAACAACATGTGCGGGTTCATGCAATGGAAGCAGTCATGGCTTGTTGGCAGCTGGAGCAGTCATTGCAAAGCTTAACAGGTAATTGTTTTATTTCATTCTTCTTGTTTTCATTTTATATTGCAAATATGACTCCATGGATTTTCTCGTTTGAGGGGTAAAAGTTTTAGAATTGGCATTTGTAGATTTTTAACTCTTTGACAGCCTTGCTAATTACTTGAGACTGTGTATATCAACTGCACGTTTACTTCCTGTGATCCTGGCTGTTGTAACTTCAAAGTACCGGAATTTCTAGAATTCACGTTGATTATCATCCCTAGATATCCATGTTATTTATATACCATCTTTCTGAGCATATTTGAAATTAATATTAATATTTACTCTGTTTGGTGACCTTTAAGTTAATCGATGAGTTCTTCCCTTTTTTGGTTGGGGATTGATGTTTACTTTAGTTGGTGACGTCATGTTTGAAAGCATACTCGATTTTGCAATGATATTCTGATCGAAGTGTTTTGCCAATTTCTCTCAAGGTTCTTTTTTAATATATCCTGATTATTGAATTGTCTTTACCTTGTATTTATGTTTTGATTTTATGGCTTAAACTAAATTTCCAGAGTTCAAGGAATAGGCAGTCTTAAAATCATGCTCCATAGATAACAATTGATACCGATCTATATTCAATATCTATTGCATTTTTCGTTCTTTATGGTCTAGCCGAGTACAATACTAATATTCCATCCACCCTCTTGTTTTATTGTTTGCACTTAGGGTGTCAAATTTGTGAGATACTTCTAAAAGCTGAAGCAAGGGATATATCATATTTTCTTTTCCTAAAAGCACTGATGTAGCACTAGTACCCTACTCAGCTAATGCCCGCTATTCTGTTCACTAATGCACATAGGATGAGGTTCAAGCTACAGATACAGTTTTCAGTTTTGTGATGGATATCTACTAGAAAAATTCGCATAGCCTCTTCTGAATGGAGAGAAGGATTTCCATATTGCTCTCCCTATAAGTCTATTATGGGGGTGTTTGACACCTATTTTAG
>CAIGRL010257199.1:0-18233 GCA_903798325.1 Fraxinus xanthoxyloides | reverse complement strand
TTTAATGTGAATCAAATGGGGGCTGAATGAAATAAAATTTGCTATTTTTTTTTCTTATTCTTGGTTTAGTAGTTAAGTGATTTTACGTTTTCATTTTATCAAGGTTATGGCAACTCGCTCTAGAATCATGAATAATAGGAAAGGACAACCTTAGATCGAAGCAACTGAAATGAACAATGACAAGAATCACAACCAGAATGACCAATTCATACAGTTTCTTGAAGTGATACGCAACATGGCGCCACCCGTCACACCACTTGTTGTACCACCACCTGAGAAGAGGAGTATGGCTACAATAGTGGAACAATATCGTAAGCTACAACCCCTAGCTTTGAGGGAGGCACGAATCCATTAGTGACAGAAGAATGGATAAGCAAGCAAGAAAGGATCTTTGAACTTATTGAGTGCCCCGAAACTCAGAAGGTAATTTGTGCAACCTTTATGCTGGATAAATGAGCAAGATACTGGTGGGAAATAACCAATAGGTCCAGAGCAGCTAGACAAGGCTGAATGTGGAATGAATTCAAGGAATTATTCTTGCAAGAATACTTCTCCACCAACATCCGAAACAAGAAAGAAGCGGAATTCCTAGTGTTCAGACAAGGAAACTTGACACTAGCAGATTATGAAAGGAAGTTTGAGGAACTATCTCGCTACGCCCTGCAATTGGTTAATATAGAGAAAAAGAAAGGTAGACGCTTTAAACAAGGTCTACGTGATGATCTCTGAGAATCAGTTGTCACCTTTGAATTGGGTACATACCATGAAGTACTAGCAAAAGCACAGTTGGCCAACTTCAGGGAAAATGCCAACAATACCAGTAAGCCTCAACAACTCGTATTGCCAAAGAAGTGTAAATGGGAGGATCACAATGATAAAAGGAAAGAAAATTATGCAAAGAAAGGAAAATGAGGGTTAGCTTCGAGCAAATATCTGGAGAATCCAATTTGTGACAAGTGTCAGAAGCATCACGTTGGGAAATGCCTCATGGGAACCAATGTATGCTTCTATTGTAGAAAGACATGTCATGTGGCAAAGTCTTGTCCTTAGTTGAGGCAACCACCACAACAACAGAAACTCGGGAATCCAACTAAAGGGCAAGCTAGGGTCTATGCCCTTACTGAACGTGAGGAGGATGCCGACTGAAATGTTGTGGCAGGTGACATTCTCATATCTGGTACTCCCACATATGTTTTGATAGATTCTGGTTCCACCCACTCTTTTATATCGCCGAAGTTTATGAGCCAATAGATGTAACTAGTAAAGTTGCCAATACTCCATTAGAGATTGTCATCCTATTAGGGGATGTACTTAACACAAGTCACATAGTAAAGACAACAGGGGTAGAAATTGATGGTAAGATCTTGGACATGAACTTATACGTCTTGAACATGCGTGAGTTTGACATAATCCTGGGAATGGACTAGCTTTCAAAGAACCATACAATGATTTTATACTTTAAGAGGGAAGTAATTTTTAGATGGCTTGGAGGAGTAGAACTTCGCCTTTCAGTGAACAAAACAAACCCCCTACCCAAAGTCATTTATACTATAAAAACTCGAAAACTTTTAAATTCAAAGGGATGCATAAGGTTCTTGATGTCAGCGCTGACCAAAGAACATAAAGTGCGACAATCAGAGATAACAAAGTAGTACAGGAATTTTCAAAAATCTTTCCCGAGGACTTACCTGGAATGCCTCACGAACGGGAAGCAGAGTTCACAATTGATTTGACTCATGGTTATGTTCCTATTTCTAAAGCTCCTTACAGAATGGCACCAAAGGAATTGCAGGAATTGAAATCACAAATCGAAGAATTATTGGGAAAGGCCTTTATAAGACCCAGTGTTATTTGTTAAAAAGAAAGAAAGATATATGAGGATGTACATCGACTATCGAGACATGAATAGGATCACCATCAAGAATAAGTATGCACTTCCTAGAATTGAGGATCTGTTTGATCAATTACGGGGTGCGACAGTATTTTCAAAGATTGATCTGAGGTCGGGATATCATCAGTTGAGGATAAAAGCTAGTGATATATCGAGACGACCTTTAGAACTCGGTATGGTCCTTACGAGTTCTTAGTTATACCTTTTGGCCTAACTAATGCTCCAGGAGTATTCATGGACTTGATGAATGGCGTGTTTCACGAATACTTAGATCAATTTGAAAATTGTGTTACAAATTCTAAAGAATGAGAAACTTTATGCCAAATTTAGAAAGTGCAAATTTCGGTTAGAACAAGTTGTGTTTCTTGGACATGTAGTCACAGTCTAGGGAATTGAAGTAGACCAAAGTAAATTAGAAATGGTGTTAAATTGATCGAGACCAACCAATGTAGGAGAAGTTCGCACTTTTTGGGTTTAACAGGATACTTCAGAAGATTTGTAGAAAGATTTTCTAAAATATCAGGACCCTTGACTCAGTTGATGCGTAAGGGTGAGAAATTCAAATGGACCGAGAAACGCAAACGTGTTTTTGAAGAATTGAATAAGAGGCTAGTTAATGCACCAATGTTGACTATACCTGAAGGATCAGAAAGTTTCGTAATATATAGTAATACATCCAAGCAATGCTTAGGTTGTGTTTTGATTCAACTAGGCAAGGTAGTTGCCTATGCATCTAGACAATTGAAACCTTATGAACAGAACTACCCCACGCATAACCTAGAACTTGCAGAAGTTGTACACACTTTGAAAATTTGGCGACATTATTTACATAGGGTAAATGCAACATTTATACAGGTCGTAAAAGCTTCAAATACATTTTCGCTTAAAAGAAGTCGAACATGAGGCAGATGAGGTGGCTTGAATTAGTAAAAGATTATGATTGCAAAATTCATTACCATCCAAGCAAGGCAAACGTAGTAGCAGACGCTTCGAGTAGGAAAAACACGTGGAATTTGACAATATTAACAGCGCAGGAACCTCTATATAAGGAATTCAAGAGATTAAGCCTCGAAGTAATCAAAACTTCATCGGAACTGCAGCTCGAATGACAACACTCTTAATTCGACCAAAACTTCATGATAGAATTAAGGACCACTAGAAGGGCAATCATCATTTGGATTTATTAAAGCTGAGATTGATACAGAGAAATGGAAAAGATTTACCATAAGCGAGGACAAAATGTTGTATTATAAAAAACGTTTATGTGTACCATGTTTCGAAGAATTGAAAAAAGATATTCTAGAAGAAGCCTACACTACTCCTTATTCAATACACCCAGGAGGTACAAAGATGTATCGTGGCCTAAAATTTATATATTGGTGGAGGAGTATGAAGAAGGATAGCTGAGTTCGTGGAGAGGTGTCTTGTACGTCAACAGGTGAAAGTCGAACTTCTACAATCGTCAAGGTTACTACAACCATTGGAAGTTCCGGAATGGAAATGGGAGCATGTAACAATAGATTTTGTTGTCGGTTTTCCAAAGTCAGTTAATGGTCATGAGCCCATTTGGGTAATAGTCAATATATTGACCAAAGGAACTCACTTCTTGCATGTTCGAATGACCTCTTCTATGGACCAATTAGCACAATTATATGTTAAAGAAGTAGTGAAACTGCATAGTGTTCCAGTCTCAATTGTATCAGACAAAGACCCAAGGTTTACATCAAACTCCTAGAAAAGTCTGCATCGAGCAATGGGAACTAAGGTAAGTGAAATATACATATTTCATCGTTTAGAGTTATAGAAGTCAATATTATTATTATGTTATGAAATTATGGAATTTAGTAACGCTACACACGAAATTAGAATCACGAAGTTCGATTCTTATAATTTCGTGTCTTATCAAGTATGTTCACGATTCTCATGGACTTCACTTATTGAGATCATCATCTCATATGAAACATGAATTTTTTTTATAGGTAATAATTAATCAGTGATTCGAGATGGATGAAGATTGGGAGAACATGCAACGGTAGTTAATAAAATATTTTAATATTTTTATGGATTTAATGATGTTTTGATGGTCACATCATTTTAGTTTTGAAGATTTTAAATTTAAATATGTTGTTCTTAATTTTCTTTCTTTTGAAAACTTTTATGTTTTTAATAAACTGTTTAAGTTAAAGAATCGTTTCGTTTCAATGGATTTAATGATTTTTTGATAGTCACATCATTTTAGTTTTGAAGATTTTTAGTTTAAATATGTTGTTCTTAATTTTCTTACTTTTGAAAACTTTTATATTTTTAATAATAAAGTGTTTAAGTTCAAGAACTGATTCGTTTCATCTGCTGCCAGTGATAACGTGTTGAAATCGAGAAAGGTAAATTACCTTTTTTAAGTTTAATGGAACAAATTGTGGAATTAGCTTAGTTAATGACTAATGATTTGCATGATTTAGTATTTCCAATTGGAGGTTAATTCTACATTGATTCCCACTAAAGCCGAACTCGAGGACGTCTATTGGAAAGAGTTGACATCGATCGTGGGAGAAGATGAGAGTGTTTCACACCATTCCAAAGGAGATGAGGCTGAGCATGATGCTTAGGGAAGATGTGGTTTCCAATAATCATATATGAAGCGTGCCTATAGTTTCTGCGACGAATGCTCATGGAGCAAGAGTCATGACTATTGTACTTTCGAACTTCAAAAATATGACTTTCTACAATCTTGGTTGTTCGCAAGCGCCACTCGCAAGTTTTATCAATACAAATAATTGTATAAGTGCTCTTATATGACTTAACTTTGTATTCAAAGGACACTTCATAGCCAGCAACTTAAATTTGGATATTAGATCATATTTTGATGGAAATAATTGGTTGACTAGCACATCTTCATTTTTCAAAATTTTTACGACGTTCCACAACGGAGCAAATTTACACTTGCAAATACAGTCTGACTACATGGTTCATCCATGTGTAATTCCACATCATTTTCGTCTAGAACAGTAGAACTATCTTCGCCATCAACTCTTCGAAGACAATCTTCATTTACGTTAAAACTATTACAATCTACAAATATTTCATCACCATTATCATGGTCGCCATCATTGTCCATTCGAATATGTTCCTCTTTGCTGTTCATATGTGCAACTTGTTCTCCACCCACTATTACTAATAAACGTCCTTCATCACCAAACTTTTCTTGATTTTCAACATCATCATTCGTAAAGGTTACACAAAGAAAAGTTTCTCTACACATTGATACAAACCACTTCACATTAATGTCACAATCAATGATAGTCGGATCAGTTGGAACTTTAGACATTATAGGGACAAGAGCTGAAATCTCTATTTTGTACAGCTTTGTATTGACATTCAATACATCTTTGACTTTATCATACAATTACACATAAAAAATTATTTTCGCAACAAGAATAGGTGTTGTTTTTCCTTTGTCATTCCCCGCATATTTCCATTTCCATGGAACTTCAACTGACTGCTCGTATTCAACTGGATAACAAATTGAAATCTATACCATGTCCGTGGTGTCCATAACTATATTTCAACATAAAAGTTTCATCAAAATTCAAATATCGTACAGTACTAATAACGATTTATGGATTGCAAAAAAGATATTTAAGTCCTTATATAAGAAAAAAATCAAATGTATGTTTTACAGTAGAACAATGACAATAATAGTCAAACATGTCTTTACCAACTTACATTTCACTCTAATTAATACAAACAAGGGATATTAAGAAAAATGTTAGGAAGTAACACATATCAAATTTCTAATCCAACGATAAAATGAATTCAAAATCATTGTTGACGAATGAACACCATAAATATATATATACAACAATATGAAGAAATGATTCAAGAAAATGGAGAAAGAAAAGAACTCAAATATTGAAAATTTACAATACCATCTCTTCTTCTCCAAATATTCAACAAGAATGTTACAAGATTTTATTACTCACTTCAACCAAATGAGTGTCCATAGGAATGAGAATGTAGAGTTTATGTAGAGAAAATGATGATAAGAAAATGAAAAGGGGTTGCATACCCATTGAGCCGATTTTTGTAGAAAAAATGGAATGTAGAATTCAATTAGTGTTAAATAGAAATTGACATGGGATTTAGGGCAATAATATCTTTTTGTATACAATGACATTTAAGTCATTTACAAATTGTATTTTCCATTTCTATATATATTTAGGCCTTGTAACTAAAAAACATGGATGTTGGAGTTTTTAAACAAATATTTGGTTTGACCAAATTTTTTAAATGAAACTCCCGTATAAATCATTTCATCTTGAAGCCTGAGGAGAAAAGTTGGATTTTGAATTTTCTAATGGTGTTCAAGGTTTTAGATCAAAATATTAATTTTGCCATTGAAGCTGCAAAGAAATTTACAAAATTCAATGTGATGTCATTTCGGTCCGAATAGAGTTTGTTGAGTGATGACATAGGCTTTGAATTTCCTTCTGATTAAATTACGGGCGATCATTTCTACGTAAAACCTAAGTTTTAGAAATCAGCTGGACTAAAACCAGAATTGGGTGACACTTGTCTCTATTTAGAGCTAAACATGTGACAAAATATACGCTTTCCAGTCAATAATTTCATAAAGGGCTCATGGGTTTACATGGCTTTTTTATGTAGTGTAAAAAAACCAAAAAATTATAGCGTGATAACAAATAATTACACTACATTTTTCGTCTATGTGCTTAGACATATTGGTGATTATATATGGTGTAAGAAAGCAAAGGGGTACATTTAACTCATGATAAGAATTTGAACTGCTAATGTAGTAATATTCTAGGTGCCATCTTCGGTAAATAAAATCCCCAAACTGATTCAAATGTGGTTAGATTATTAGGAATTGGTTTATAAGGATAATTAGATATTTAAGATTGATTTCATTAGCATCTCCTGAAAAAGTATTGTTGGTTTGATTTTCTTAATCCTTCATGCGATTAGTCTGTTTAACTTTAGGAATTAAACTGAAGATAGTCTTGAACTCCAGTAGTACAAGTGGTACATCCAACGATTCTCTTTCTGAAATACATAAGTGGAATAATATTTTAAACATTAATGGATTCCAATGCAATTGTATGTACACGAACTTAGTTGCACAGGAACACTAGTCTTCAAAAAATCTATGCTTTGGTTTATAACCCATGGATGCTTATTATTGTTGTAACATTGAAAAGTTTCAAACATTTAGAATTAATGTTTCTGTTTTATTTTTATTTTTAAATATGTAGTTATAATGCAAAGTTAAAACACCATTATATCAAGAAAGAATTGCAGTCAATGTATCAAATCTTTCATTTTATTGTAGATTTGATCCAAGCCTTCCAAATTCACCCCACCCATCAGTATTAGGAGGGTGTTTCGTAGAGATTAAAATCAGATTAAAATTGAAAAACTAGCCGTTATGATTGACTTTTATTAGACGGGTGAGACCCAATAAAAAAAATGCTTTCATCTTCCTCCATTCTCCACCCCACCCACCAGACCATCCCACCCTCCATCAACCACAACCAAATCCACGTTCTGCCCCCAAACAAATCCGGCACAAATTTCTTCTTCCCTATCCCTCCACCTTTGCCACCACACAACACCTTCCATCGACATCGCCATTGCCACCTTCCACCGTGTAGCACAAGAGTGTCGTCACACTTCTTGCCTTCATCCTCCATTGCCACCTTATTTTTTGTTGCCACTCTCAAGCCATTTTATTACAACTTCAAATCCCATTTCCATCCCCAACATTAAAATGCTTTCATCATCCAATCCCGATCTAAATCCCAAACTCAGTGAATTCGGCGAACCCATCCCACCACTTTTCCTATCCCCGCCCAGTGAATTCATCCAAATCCCAAAAGTAGGAGCACCGGTGTAGGCAATCCTCATAGAATCCAAAAAGGCTTTTACGGTTTCATTCTCCAATAAATTAGGACTCTTTTCAAGCACAAAAATAATAACGTGTATGACCTCTTGAGATTATGAGTAACAGAGAATGAACACAAATGGGTAATTGAAGAATTGGTAAGGAGCTTACTAGGGAAAGAAGAACAATTTTTGAGAGTCTAGAACGATTTCCATGCCTTGTATGTGTTACGGTTAAAAAGGGATTATTGGAGGATGGTTTCATAATTGGACTTTTGTGATTTGGTAAGGAATTTTGGGGCCAGATTTTCTTGGGTTTTTTTGTAAGGATTCTTGGGATTTTGTGGTTCTTTTTTGCCAACTTGGTTAATTTTGAGGCAATAGCGATGGCGAATGGGTGGTGTGGGTTTAGTTTTGGGGTGAAGGGGTTGGGGAAGAAGGAGATGGGATGGGTGGTTGTGGGTTTTAAATTTTGATTTTAATAGAGATAATATGCTCTGTCAATAATTCCCTCACCTTATTTAGGGAGAATTATAAAAAAAAATTATTTCTAGAGTCAATTGAAAATTTTTAGGGTCAAACGGATTGAATACGTCTATTGGACTAATCAATGAATTTTTGAAATGTTTGCTATAGTGAGTGACACAAATGAAATATTTGGACAAAGCATGCTACTAAATGAAATGTTGGTACTGCTACTGTAATTATCCCTTATATTAAATAAAACTTCTATTTTAACGAATTAAATATTCATTATTGTTGGGGTTAATTTTACTAATTGTTTATGTAATGATGCTGGGATCATATCGTTGCAGTAACTACCAAGTATAAATCCTTCCAAGTGTTATATCTATTGTTTTCGGAGTATAAATCCCCCATTCGAACAATTTGAATATACAAACAATGACAAAATTACTTTAAAGTAATTTGTACAACGTAAGAATATGATCGACATAATCAGAAAGTTAATTCGAGTCAACCGACTTCACGATATTTTCTTAAAACAAATTTGCTATCTTCAGAGGTGCTAACAGTGTTCAACAATCGTTTTCAGGATACAACAAATTTCATCTCCTATGGAAACAATACATCAACATGTAGAAGTTCCAACGAACTCAATGCAGTGTTTTTACTTTGAGAACAATATTAGAACGAGAGAGAGAGAGAGAGAGAGAGAGAATGAGATTCAATGCAAAGAAAAAAATATAACTGCTCGTTTTAAGATTTCCTTTATTTGTTCATTTTTAATAATGGGGCATATCCTGAATTGGAAGTGAAAGGAATTTCCAATAGTGTACAGGTATTAAAAGTCTTATACATGTGTGCTAAATATCCATGACGATTGACATCAACTTGATGACCACAATGATGGTAATTAACAAATTAATATAGTCATCCGCATATGTGATGTGTATGTTTGAGTAGGTATACATTGATGGTTAACTGTCTTGGTCTACTATAAAGATCTATTTTATATTGTGATTGCGAGTTATTTGGTAATGAATTATTGTATCTTTGGAATGTGGGGGTGTTTAAAAAATTCTAGATATGTGCATATTTTATATTTTATCAGTCTTAGATGTGAAACCGACTTTTGAGAAGTGTAGAAACCGACTTTTGAGAAGTGTAGAAAATAAGATTGTAGATCTGCAAGAAAATATAAGAGTTGAACGGATCTATTTGTTCGAACATGTTACTAGAAGTCAATTTTTAAATTTCATGTGTTTATCTTGTTATGATTAAATATGTGACATTAATATTTTGTAGATCTTTTAGAAGAATTTGTAGATGTACATATTGTAGGAGCAGAATAACAGCTTGTAAATATTATGGTACCAATTTATTGTCCAAGTGGGACGTGAATAAATATAGTTCGAGATGTACATATATAATTTATCGAGGGGGTGGACTTAAAGCCATAAAGGAGTCAATTTCGGGAGTAACCCAACCTTTGTTGTTGGAGATTTAATGAAAAAGGTTCAATGTGGTAGAAACAACCCTCTTCTGAGTGACTTGTAATAGCACTATTTTATTTGTGCTCATCCATATGGTTATAATCCTAATAATAATGTGATGTTAAGAAGGGTTTAACCCTGAATGAGTGTCAAAATGAGAATTATCGCGGGGTATGGGTCACACGCACCCTTGGAGGACTCACCTATGTAAAAGTTGACATGAGACTGTGGCTATGGAATTGTACTATTCCCTAGTGACTCTTATTAGAATTAAGATTAGAGCGTGTGACCATTAAGAGCGATACCCGCTATGAAATAGAGCTTAAATCGATAATGTGTGGAACAATTGAAGTTTGGCCAAAGAGACATAATTCAAAACTTAGTCCATTATGACTCCCTCAAATGAAAATTGTTACCACTAAATGAGGTTCAAGTCCAAAAGACACATACACCTATTGCACAGTATAACATTGCCACTATATAATATATATTTATCTATTTTGAAAGATTGAAACTTGTGGAGGATTGTTGTAACTTATGAAAGTTTTAACTCTTAAAATAAAAGATTAGTTTTAATTTTCAATTTTCTTTGTCTTTATTTCAGTTTTTAACATAAAATTAAAACCAATAATTTTAGAGTAGCTTACATTTTAAGTGGATTAATTTTTCATTATTGTGGAGGTTGATTTTTTCCCTATAAAAGGGATTGCTTTTCACAACTTGGAAAAACAACTTGAAAGTGTATTCTTTGTACATTTTGTACTATTTTGGCAACACAATAAAGATTTGTTCTTTATTTTCCTAAGATTATGCCTATAGAAGGTTAACCAGCTGTGAGCTAAATGGGCTTCATGTTGGAGCCATGTAATGCATAAAATACCTAATGGAAATATTGTTCAAAAGTTAATAAAATTGTTTGTGAAATAAAAATGGATTTGGAGGCCAAATGATGAATTATGCTACCACATAGTTCAATTTGGCATGCGGTCGCATAGCCTTATATTGGGGCTAAAGGCTCAGTGACTGCTTTAACTATGTTGTCGCATAAGTTTGGCATATGGGACTGCATAGAGATAAAAAAATAATTGTTTTATGGTCGTTGCTATTTGAATTTTGGTGGCTTTTCATCTGATTTTGGCACCATTTCATGGAAGACTATTGAGGTCTATATATAGGTGATCGATGTTCAAAGGCAAGATGATGAAAATCATTTTTAGAAACATATTTTATTCCACACATCATTGAAATCCCTTCTTACATATTCAAAATTTTCATTTTTTGTGTTCAAGTTCTAGAAGATATTCACTAGTGTTTAAGTGTTAAATCATTTACAAGGCTCAATTAATTTTGCAAACCATTTGCCATATCCCTTTAAGCATCATTTTCAATCCGAGAGGGGGCAAATATAGTATGAGGATAACGTTTTTATGTTCGGGCCTTATTTTCATCTCTTCTTTGATCTTCCTTTTGTTTTCTCTATTTTTTAGGTTTTTGTTCTTTGATTTCATCTCCAATCCCTCCTTGTAGAAGCAATTATAGAAAACAATCTCAAACTATATCTTTGCGCAATGGAGAATGAAAGAACTATGGCGATGATCAAGTTGATGAATCAAGATCTTGTTCGATTGGATCGCTTTGATGGAACCAATTTCACGAGATGGAAAGATCAATTGAAGCTCTTACTAATTGCAATGAGGATATTCTACATCCTTGATCAGGAACTAACAAATGGAGAAACATATGTCGTGAGAGTCGAAAGACAAAAGCTCCAAGAAGATGAACTCACATGTCGTGGTCACATTCTCAATGCGTTATCCGACTGGTTATATGATCTCTACACTAACACATCATCGCAAAGGAAATATGGAACGTTTTGGAACGTAAGTACAAAGCTGAAGAAGAAGGTACAAAGAAGTTATTAATTTCAAGGTACTTTGATTTTAAATTTCTTGAGAATATTCCCTTCTTCCCCAAATTCATGAATTACAAGTGCTTGTCAATAAGTTGAAAGCAGTCAAAATTGAGATTCTGTAAACTTTCCAAGTGGGAGCAATTATTGCAAAACTTCCCAAATATTGGAAAGGATATCGGAAGAAAATCATGCATAGTTCCAAAGACTATCTTTGGAACAATTGTAGAAACATCTTCGAATTGAAGAAGAATCGAGGACAAGAGATAATAATGACAATTCTTATGAAGTCACTTCAAAAGTCAATGTCGCGGAGAAGACCGAGCCTTTTAATAAATCCAACAAGGGAAAGCCTTCAAGGAACTTTAATAAGTTCAAGAAGAAGACTAAATGTGGTTGTTTCGTGTGTAGAAAACCTGGATATTATGCAAAAGAATGTCAACACCAGAAAAGAAAAAACTCCAAAGGAAAAGTAAACTCCATCAAGGAAGAAAACACTGTGGCCATCGTAAGTGAAATTAATGCTATCAAGGGAAATGTTCTCGTTTAGTGGTATGATACGTGTGCAACTGTACATGTTTCATATGATAAGTCCTTATTCAAGACTTATTATAAAGTGGATGGAGAACAAGAGATTCAAATGGGTAACGAAGTTCGATCCAAAGTGTTTGGAAAAGGAAATGTAGAGATCATCTTCACTTTCAGCAAAAATGTTATCTTGACAAATGTGTGCATGTTCCCGATATGAATAGGAACCTAGTTAGTGGAAATCTCTTAGGAAAATCGAGTATAAAATATGTTTATAAATCCGGTAAACTTGTACTATCCCTAAATGGGAAATTTGTTGGAAACGATTAGTCTTGTGAAGGAATTGTCAAATTATGTAACGTTGACAAATTGATTAATAATAAAGTTGATTTGCATATATTGTTGGTCCATTTACTTTATAGCATGCTAGATTAGGTTACATAGGTAAGAGTACCATGAAAAGAATGTTAAAATGTGATTTTATATCATATAATGAAAATGATACATTTAAATGTGAAACTTGTGTAGAAAGTGTCAAAAGAACTACTAGTATCCTAGAATTAATTCATACAGATAAATGTGAGTTAAATAGCATGTTGACTAGATGTGGAAATAGGTATTTTATTACCTTTGTAGATGATTATTCTAGATATACATGTCTATTTGGTGAAGCAAAAACATGAAGCCTTTGACATGTTTAAAGTATATAAAAATGAAGTCGAAAATGACCTAAGTAATCATATGTGCTTTTGTTGGATAATGCTAGTAATACAAAATCATATAGATTGTTGAATTTGGAGTCCAATGTGATTATTGAATCCAATGACGTAGAGTTCTACGAGAATTCACTATTTTGGATAATGAATTAAGGGAAATCAATAAAGAAATCCCAAGTTCTAGTGGAACACAAGATGAAACATCTTCTAAACATGTTAATGAATCTAGTGAACCTCGAAGGCATAAAAGAACTCGAATTGAGAAGTCCTTAGGACGAGATAAAATTGACTCTCAACTTATTTCGTTCTACTTAGTAGAAGGAAATGAGAAGGATGTTGTAAGAATAATTCATTTTGTTCTACAAGTGGAAACCAATCCTAAAACTTATAAAGAAGTTATGAATTCTTGGGATAGCATTTTTTTGGAAATATGCAATTAAGGATGAAAGGGATTCAATTATGTCAAACAATACATGAGAACTTGTCGATTTACCACTTGGATCCAAACCTATTAAATGTAAATGGGTGTTTAGGAGAAAATACAATGTTGATGGTTCTCTTAATACCTTTGAGGCTAGACTAGTAGCAAAATGTTATCAACATAAGAAAGGAATAGACTATTTTGATACTTATGCATCGATAGCTAGAATAACATCAATTAGGATATTATTCGTATTAACTTCTATACATGACTTGTATGTTCATCAAATGGACATCAAGACGACATTCTTGAATGGGGATCTTGATGAGGAGGTTTATATGGAACACCCTGAAGGGTTTGCTCTACCCGAAAATGAACATAAGGTGTGCAAATTAGTAAAGTCATTATACGGTTTCAAGCAAGCTCCTAAGAAATGGCATGAAAAATTCGATTTAGCCATCATTTCATTTGGTTTTAAACATAATAGCATAGATAAATGTTTGTATTCTAAAGTATGATGATTATGTGATATTTATTTGCTTATATGTTGATGACACGTTAATTTTGAGTAATCACATGGACAGAATAAAAAAAGAAGAGGTTTCTATCTTTCACATTCAAGATATAGGATCTTGGACAAGTGGATACCATTTTGGGTATCAAAATTACTAAAACTAGTGGGGTTATCATTTAAGTCAATCACATTATATTGAGAATGTGATAAATAAGTTCAAACATTTGAACATAAAAGAATATAGTATCCCTCTTGATCCAAGTTCAAAATTAATAAAGAATGATGGAAGATCAATTGCTCAATTGGGGTACGAAAGTGTTATAGAGAGTCTGATGTATGCAATGCAATGCACAAGATCGGACATAGCATTTGCAATTAGTAAGTTTAATAGATTTACTAGTAATCCGAGCAATGATTATTGGAAGGCCATTGGAAGAGTTCTTGGATATTTAAAGAAAATCAATAACTTAGGTCTACAATACGCTAAATTTTCGTCTCTATTGGAAGGATTTAAAGATGCTAGTTGGATATCTAGCACGGGTGAAAGTAAATATACTTCGGGTTGGGTGTTTACTCTTGGAGGATGAGCTATTTCTTAGAAATCAAAGAAACAAACATGTATAACACACTCGATTATGGAATTTGAATTTGTAGCACTAGCAGAAATCGAGAAAGAAATTGGATGACTTAAGGATCTACTCTATGAGATACCTTTAGGACTAAAGATTGCATAATCAATATCTATCATGTGCGATAGTCAAACCACGTTAGCAAATGCATACAATGATATATACAATGAATAGTCTAGACATATGAGTCTTAAACATGACTACATTAGGAAATTAATCAAGGATGGAATAATTTTCCTAAATTATGTTAAGTCAATTGAAAATTTAACAGATCCTTTAACTAAACCTCTAAATAGAAATTTAGTGACTCCTACTTCGAGTGGAATGGGGTTGAAACTCTTGAACTAAAGGTCCATCAATGATAGCAACCGTATCTATCATTACTTATCAAGTAATCTATGGGTTCAAAGGGTAACAACAAGTGATTCAATATATAGATAGTTTCAGCATTATATAATTAAATAATGTTGGTTGTTATTGAAATGAAAGCTGAGTTTTAAAGCTCTTAATGAAGTTCAATATTAAGTACAAGTATCTCTAAAAGTAACAAAGATACTAGAAGAACTTCACCTAGATGAACTTCGAGGTGGTACCGCCTCAATAGAGCGTTAGAGTTTCTCTCTTAACATTTTGTTGAAAAAAATGAGTGCAAGGCCATATTAATGCAAAATGAGATTGAGAAACTTGAGAACACGTAATACTTGAGTGTGTGTTCTTACTGATATTGTCATATGGAATAATTGGTTCAAAACTTTCATGCTACCTTTAATTCTGACTTGACTTTGTTTGAATTACATTGTGATCAGATTCAAATCGAAAGATATCTAATCCTTATGCATAAATATTGTATATTTTGAATATGAGATTTTATTAAAGTTTTGAACGTGGGAGATTGATGAACATATTGTTCAAAAGTTAATAAAACTGTTTGTGGAATAAAAATGGATTTGGAGGCCAAATGATGAACTATGCGACCGCATAGTTCAATTTGGCATGCACCGGAGCCAAAGGCCTCGTGACTGCTTTAACTATGCGGTCGCATAGGTTTGGCTTATGCGACCACGTAGAGATAGAAAATAACCGTTTTATGGGTGTTGCTATTTAAATTTTGGTGGCTTTTCAGTTGATTTTGGCACCATTTCGTGGAAGACTATTAAGGCCTATATAGGTGATTGAAATTCAAAGGCAAGATTATGAAAATCATTCCTAGAAACATATTTTTATTCCACACATCATTGAAATCCCTTCTTACATATTTAAAATTTCCATTTTTCATGTTCTTCAAGTTTTGGAAGATTTTCACTATTACTTAAGTGTTAAATCCTTTATAAGACTTGATTAATCCTACAAACCATTTGCCATAATCCCTTTAAGCATCATTTTCAATCCGAGAGGTGGCAAATATAGTTTGAGGACAATGTTTTCATGGTCAAGCCTTATTTTCATCTCTTCTTTCACCTCCTTTTGTTGTCTCTACTTTTTTAGGTTTTTTGTTCTTCGATTTCATCTCCAATCCCTCCTTGTAGAAGCAATGATAGACAACAATACCCATACGAAGGGGAGGCGACACGACTTTAGGACAACGTCCTTGACGTGACTTCTTAAGGCTTGCTTTCTAAATCTCTTCCCTTCTTTACATTATGTTATCATTGAATTATATATGTTTATATTAATTATAATTGTTGTGTTAATTATAATTTACCAACACACAAATCATCCATTTTTTCCAACACTACGTACACAGAGAGCTCTTGATTTTAAGTTACTACTTGTAGTTACAATACCTTTTATCACAGCATGTTTAAATGAGTATGAATTAGAAATTTGTTTCGAGCTTGAACTGCTTTGCTTCTGGGAAATCTTCTTGTTTTTAATTGCGAGACAACTTGAGAAGCTAAAGGTGGTATGCACATACGACTAGTCATGTCTCAGAAATCTATTGCTCAGCTTTCATCTGTTTCTGTATTGTTTCATCAAGTTTAATCTATTTTATTTCCTGAATAAACCCCTTTTAGATTTGATAAAAGATTTATGCTGTGTGTTCTATAGGATCAGTTAACCACAAACATCAAAGTTTGCTCCATTTGGTTATTTCTTTTGGGCAATGGTTTTAACAATAATAGTTCTTTTTATCTCTTTCACTTTTATATGATGTAAGAAGATTGATTAATGTTCAAATGAATAAGAGAAGACTCGATTAATGTTAAAAATAGGTTTTTTTATTTCTCATTATTTTGTTCGTGAAACTAGTCTTTCAATTTTGAGTTGACAACAAAAAGATGGATAAAAGTATGAAAAAGAATTATACAATTGGATTCCCAGTGTATTCCTATTTCCCGAAAGTGTAGTTCGAATTTTTCAGATGATGCTCCCATCTGGAATCACTGCACTTCTTAATATTATAACTATCCCTCCTGAGATGATGTATCCATTCTTTTCATTGTTTCCATCTTGCACATTATCCCTGTTTATAATCTGCATTACATACATACATGTGTAAAAGTGCATTCTATTTTCAACATTTTCCCTTTACGGGATCACTAATTTATATTCAAAATAGGAAAAATTTGATTGAATGATTGCACGTACCAGAACATTTCTGCCGATCCTTGCATTCTTGTCAATTATAGCTTTTCTTATGTGTGAACCTTCTCCTATTCCAACAGGAATGCAGACATCTCTCTCTTCCCCGGCTCCATTCTGGACATTGTTTGTCTGTTACATAGTTACATTCAAGAAACAAGATATTCAGGTACAAAAGGTGACTAGTTAAAATTCACTGTTCTTGTTGATCGAATAAAATTGCAGAAAAAAAATAAAAAAACTGTGTGCTTCTTACTTGATAGGTATCAGAACCCATAATGACTGAATCTTCGATGACGACTCCCTCACCAATTATTGTTCTCATTCCTACAACCGTACCTTTTATCATGCATTTCTGTTTGTAAGGAACACGAGAAACGACAGATCAAACAGTTTTGCATACATCATTTGTGTGAATGAAAAATTTATGTATATTGGAATTCTGCTTCTTACGCTGAGAATGCAACCATTCCCAATGACAGAATCTGTAATAAGAGCATCGGTTATTAGAGTCGGAGGCAGATTCCGAGGTAAAGTGTANATTGCAGAAAAAAAATAAAAAAACTGTGTGCTTCTTACTTGATAGGTATCAGAACCCATAATGACTGAATCTTCGATGACGACTCCCTCACCAATTATTGTTCTCATTCCTACAACCGTACCTTTTATCATGCATTTCTGTTTGTAAGGAACACGAGAAACGACAGATCAAACAGTTTTGCATACATCATTTGTGTGAATGAAAAATTTATGTATATTGGAATTCTGCTTCTTACGCTGAGAATGCAACCATTCCCAATGACAGAATCTGTAATAAGAGCATCGGTTATTAGAGTCGGAGGCAGATTCCGAGGTAAAGTGTAAACTTGAGAGTCTTTGTCGTAGAAGCTGCTTACAAAAGATGATGCATTCAGTAAAAGGATGCATCAATTTTATTCTTTCATCTGCTCTGATATTCGAAGTTACTTACCTGTATGCATTCTTTGTTTTTCTGGTGCTTTCCATGTTAGCTCGGTAGTAAGCTCCTAAGCTTCTCATGTTCTCCCAAAAACCATCAAATTGATAAGCACAGATCTAGACATTACATGAAAATAAGATTTCCTCGTATTATATAAGGTGGGAAACCGATGGAATCCATGAAAAAAAAAAAAAAAAAAAAAAAAAAAAAAAAAAAAAAAAAAAAAAAAAA
>CAIGRL010257102.1:0-13660 GCA_903798325.1 Fraxinus xanthoxyloides | reverse complement strand
ATTTCCCCTGAAATTCGTTTTCCTTCCACCCTATTTTTTATGGTGCAATCAAACGGACCTTAGTGCTATATTTGTTAATTTATTTGTTACCTTGCTTGGTTGGCAAGTTGAACTTGTTCTTGAACCAAACCAAAACGAATACAGCACTGGGAGTTTACATTTTATTCAGATCGAAGATCAACAAAAATCAAAAGAACTTTAATGGCAACCGAGAGTGAAGACGAGGTTCGCCGGAAGACGGCGATTCAGGACTACCGGAAAAAGCTCCTCAGCCACAAAGAACTCGAGAGCCGCGTCCGATCTGGTGTCGTTTTCATAAACCCTACTCTTCTCCTTAATTATCTTTGCAGAGTTTTTTTAAACAATACCTTCCATGAATATTTATGCGTGGATTTAGTAATGTCGTGTATATTGTTGAGATTTGTGTTATTAAACTTTAAGGCTGTTTATGAACTGATAAGTGAAGACGAGTGGCAAAGGAGTTGATATTCTAGGCTTCGTTGAACTATCTGTGATTTTACTGGTTTACATATTTAGAGTTTACCTCATTTTTACTGGTTTTGATAAAATTGAGGAGTTGTTGGAGCTAGATTTTAATTTGATTAATTAATTATCTATTTAATTAGATTTACAATCTAATCTTTGTACATTTTAAATTTGATTTCATTTACAATTTAGTTTGTGAATGGATTTGTCCTTGTTGGAGTAAGCTTTGGTTTTTGGGTATTGGATGACTGGTTGATTAAATTTGAGTTTGGATCAAGGGAGAAAGCTGGCGTTGGTAGATTGCATTATTAGAATTACCTCATCACTGGGGTGATTGTTTTACTAGGTTTCTGAGAGTAAGTTTTATTACCTGAAAGTTACTTAGCCCCCATTTGGCTCACATTAAATTTCTCGTTCTCATTCTTCTACTCATTTTCAACCACACATTCTTCAATAAAATAATATTTTCCATCACATCAATAGCATTTCCTTCTTTTTCAACCACACATTCTCCATCAATTCACCATTCCAAAATACATTCTTCCAAAATAATATCTATCAAACACACTCTTAATAGTTATTCTGCACTAGTTTCATATGCTGAACTAGTTTTCTGCATTAGTTGTTGGTGTTTGTACTTGTTAGTATGTGCTGGGGTTGTTGATTCAGGCAGGGTGGCCTAAAGCCTGCTTGCTCAGCAACCAATTCTCGATAACATTTTGATCTTCGCAAGAGCTCACATCGGTAGAGTGTAGATTAGAGTAAATTGGAGTGGCCCTATGATTGGAATCAGTTCCCTCAGAATAAATTTTTGCAGAAAAATGAAATATGACATCCATTCCTATGTTTGGAATCAATTTCCCTTTACAACATAACATTAATTTCTCAAAAGATTATGTCTAATGTTTATTTGATATAAGCATTTGAGAATTAATTGCTACATTGCTAGAAATTTACAAGTATTCATTGTACTTAAAGAGTTAAAAATGAACAAAAGTTAATTTGCAAAATATTAGTAATAATTCTTCGTTACATAGTTAATAAACCACAAGAAAGCTTATATTAAAATACAATCTCCAAAGGGTAGAGAAATATTACACCTACACCACAAATTTCATCCCTAGGCTTGGCTAAAAATGTAGAAAGCCATGAAAAAAAAGAATTTTAGAAATGAAACGCGTTTTTTTTCTCTCCTATCTTGTGTATTTTCTTTGTGGTTCCCATGCCAATGTTCCTTCAAAATCTTCTCTTTCCATGATATTGTGGTCCTCGTGCTAAAAATGCATCCGTATTTGAAGAAAGTAGTCAATGGTGTTTCCTAATTGGAAGAAGATTAGAAGAATATTCTTCTCTTTTGCCCAAGGTTTGTGTCTATTCCTTCTATCCCTTTTTATAGGCTACAGCCAAATATGACCTTTGGGTAATTCCTCCACATAATCAATAATATTTCTCTTCCATTTGATGGCAAAAGTTTATCATTTGGACATGAACTTGAAAATGGTCTTGAGATGCTTTGTGTTTAGTGTCAGACATGTATCCTTCTTGGGCTCAAGTAGCTATGTTATTTGATCTTTGGATTCTTTCACTATCTGTTCTGAAAGAACACAAAAATACAGGAAAAATATTCATTTCAGCTACAAGTTGAGAAGAAGGCATCCTGTGGTAGCAACATTAGTTGAGTAAAAATGTGATATTCATCTTGAAAGGAGGTTGCTATAAAACTTGTTCACAGAATAATATTATGACTTAGATGAATCTACGTTAATAAATTTTACTTCACTAAAGGTTATATAGCAGTTATTTCTTTTCTGTAAAATAGTGTGAGATATTAAGTTTCGTAAAAGGACTTCTCTACAGACAATAAAGTTTCATGTTTTGCAGATCATATATGGTTGACTTTTGAATACCTGGATTGCTAGCTGCTAATTGTTTTCCAATTTGTACACCATTGATACATGTCTGAAACTGAGCTAAATTTGTACAGGCTGTTTAATGAGATCTTAGGCTCTGTTAGTCCGGTGAGGAGATCTGTACATATATCTGAGATACACAACTGCATGGTGGACTATCTATTTGGATTAGTTACTATATCATAAGTGGCATGTTAGAAGTATAGGTGTACTAAATTACGTATGCAAGTAGTTCTCAAGTTCAGAAAAGCCGCGATCTTCAATTTCATGTATATGTAGAATTTTATGAGTTTCGTTATTTTTGTTTGATCATTGTGGTATGATCTTTAAATCACGATAGATGAGAATTTGGAATTCTTTTCAGCATCTTCGCTATGTCACTTCAACTATTTCTTTGCCTTCGTATATGTTATACACTATAGCTCTGCCTTAAAAACACTGTATAAATGTTATATAGTTAGAGAGAATTTAAGAGCTACAAAGAAGGAATATGCTAAAACAGAAGATGATTTAAAGTCACTTCAGAGTGTTGGACAGATCATTGGCGAAGTTCTCAGGCCCCTGGACAATGAGCGCTGTAAGAACTCTTTAATCTATTTCTTGTCATCATTATTTTTAGATTTGAGTATTTATTCTGAAAATTGATTGTTCAATAATTTGTTTGCCTCTTCTGACCATTTCTTAGCTCTCTAGTTCTTCATAAGCAAGGAGGTGAAAAGGCATAAAATTTTACACTGACTTTGTGTAATATTTTACAGTGATAGTCAAAGCCAGCAGTGGTCCACGGTATGTAGTTGGCTGCCGCAGTAAAGTAGACAAAGAGAAACTCACAGCAGGCACGAGAGTAGTTCTTGATATGACAACTCTCACTATTATGCGAGCTCTCCCTCGTGAGGTACTCAACAATGCGATGGAATACGTTGATATTTGGGTTTAGAAGGATATCATGGCATTAATTCTATATTCTTATCACGACTCATTGGTTTTTGATGTCTATGTCAGGTGGATCCAGTTGTATATAATATGCTTCATGAAGACCCTGGGAATGTAAGCTATTCGGCTGTGGGTGGGCTGTCAGATCAGATCCGAGAACTGAGAGAATCTATAGAGTTGCCTCTGATGAATCCTGAACTCTTCTTAAGGGTCGGCATTAAACCCCCAAAGGTAATACTTTTTAAAGAAAACAAGATTTTTAATGTTATATTGGTGTTTACTTTCAGCAATGCTGTTTCTCTTGTTTAGGGTGTTCTTCTTTATGGTGCTCCGGGAACTGGCAAGACATTGTTAGCCAGGGCAATTGCTAGCAACATAGATGCAAATTTCTTAAAGGTTAGTAAATACTGCTACAACTGATCCTTGTTCACCTGTAAGAGCCCCATTTCTTTAGAATCATCATACCATGTCAATAACGTTACAAGTTGGAACTGTGCAGGTTGTATCAAGTGCCATTATCGATAAGTATATAGGTGAGAGTGCAAGACTGATCAGGGAAATGTTTGGTTATNCTCCGGGAACTGGCAAGACATTGTTAGCCAGGGCAATTGCTAGCAACATAGATGCAAATTTCTTAAAGGTTAGTAAATACTGCTACAACTGATCCTTGTTCACCTGTAAGAGCCCCATTTCTTTAGAATCATCATACCATGTCAATAACGTTACAAGTTGGAACTGTGCAGGTTGTATCAAGTGCCATTATCGATAAGTATATAGGTGAGAGTGCAAGACTGATCAGGGAAATGTTTGGTTATGCTCGTGAGCACCAAGTAAGGATCTAGTGTAAAATGAGCCTTTTCTATTTAAATTAAAAAGGACTCTAGTATCTTTTGCTTTTCTGAATTATGTTAATTTGATATGTTCAATACCAGTTATGGTAAAAGAAAGTGATACTATGAATTATTTTCTTTATGTGAAGCCTTGCATCATATTTATGGATGAGATCGATGCCATTGGTGGACGTCGTTTCAGCGAGGGAACCAGCGCTGACCGTGAAATTCAAAGGACATTGATGGAGTTGCTCAACCAGCTTGATGGGTTTGACCAGCTTGGAAAGGTTTTGACTGATGAAAATAAGCTTTTCTCAGTTTCCCACCCCTGAAATTCAGCTTCAGAGCATGTTTTGGTGGGCTTATTTACAAGGCATTGGACGTGTCTTATTTTTAGAAATAAGATCATGTTTGGGGTGGCTTTTGCTAAAAAATAACCACCAATTGTTTGGCCTATTTTTAGTGTTGACTCACCTACATTCAAAATAAAGCCAAATTAACCACACATTTTGACCTTATTTTTTGGCATAAGCCACCAAAAACATGCTCTAAGCCCACCCAAAGATGCTCTTACTATAGTGCGCAATGCGCACGTGCTATTTTGACTAGATTGTGATGCTTCTTGAAATGTTTTTGCAGGTTAAAATGATTATGGCGACAAACAGACCTGATGTTCTTGACCCTGCTCTTCTTCGTCCTGGTCGCTTAGACCGGAAAATTGAAATACCGCTTCCCAATGAACAGTCAAGATTGGAAATTCTCAAGATCCATGCTGCAGGAATTGCCAAGCATGGTGAAATTGATTACGAGGCTGTTGTTAAACTTGCCGAGGTGAGCTTAACCACCCTAATTTAGTTAATTAACCCCTTTTTTTGGGAACATTGGTCAAAATTTGTATTACTGGCATGTTTGCGTTCTCCAGGGTTTTAATGGGGCTGACTTGCGCAATATTTGCACTGAAGCTGGTATGTCAGCAATTCGTGCAGAGCGTGATTATGTAATCCATGAAGATTTTATGAAGGTAAAAAGTACATGCACATAGAAATTTTTAATGCACTTAGAAAATGAGATGTAGTTTCAAAAAAGTTTAACATAATGGGGTTATCATTACTTGTGAATTGTTTGCTACACTTAACTGTGTCAATTTAACTGTGTCAATTTGTGTTTAGTGTGCTTAGGACTTGGTTGCGGTTCGTGTTTGTATTCATTGGGGGTGTGTGCTCTATGTTTGTCCGTCAACCATGATTCCCCATTGAGGAACAACGGAATTCTGTCTGCATGATTATTTTTACTCCACGTTTGTTTGAGATGAGATCTAATTTATGTTGTGCCTGGCAATGTTTCAGGCTGTAAGAAAACTGAATGAAGCGAAGAAACTCGAATCGAGTGCACATTATAATGCTGATTTTGGGAAGGATTAGGAACCAGCATGGGTTGGACATGTCGCTTTGGGAGAGCGGTGTATCTCCTCTTTTCAGATGGGTTGCTATATGCCCCATTCTTTCGATTGAATATCTGTTCTTGAATTGAATAATTCCCTATATGTTTTCACGTCCGTTAAATCATCCAATATTGTGCCTGAAAAATTCTTTGATGCGAATCTGGTTTTATACATCTGATCTCCTCGAACAAATCACTTGAGATGCTTTTCGTTTATGTTTTGAATGCGAAACTGAAATAATAAATTTGTCTTCAGTGTAACATTTGCGTACAGAGTGCAAAGCACGTTTATACCAAAATTGAAATTAGAGGCTCATTGAATAGACGTTCACGTCCATGACATGTTTTCCATATGACCAAATGTATGGATGAAAGTAGAGCAATTAAATTATAAGCAATTATAAATTTAGACAAACATGGACAACTATATCCATCCGAAGAAGCATCACTCCGATCCAATGTGAATTGAGGAGAACCGACAAAAAAAAAAATTGAAAATGGGGACTGTCTTGTTAATTCTATTTGTGTACTACTCTTTTCCCCAACATTAGGAACTTTAATAGGGATAAAAACCATCAAATTGAGAACTATAGCTTCACCACCATACATGCGGAGGTCACCAAGACTATTTTCCATGCACCTGAACATGATATAATCAACCAAGACTATTTTTCATGTACTTGAACATGAAATAATCAAACTTCAATTCTACAGAACAAAATGTAACCAGTTTCATAATTGACATTCTTATCATTTTCCTTTTTTCTTATATTATAATGAATTGAACCTCAAACGTATTATACCCCATTCTTTACAATGTGTCTTCAGCAACTACTATATATGTCATGCTATATCCGTCATCTGCAAAGATGATCATATCCTATGTAACTCCTTCATTCATGTTCACCGTCAAATCATGGCAGCAGAGAGATGAAACTGTAGAAGAATCTGTAAAGAAAAAAGTTCGGTAAAATATATTAGACAGTTGCCAGAACGTTTTGAATGGAAACTGTTGTTCTCAGATGTACCCAAAGAACTGATACGAATATTGACTATCAACCACATATGCACAACAAAACTTGAGAAAATAACAGTTTTCTCAGAAGCAGAAAGATGGGCACTTACTCATCAAGAAGTTCATTCCCTACTAGACTTTGACCAGAAAAACCCCTTTCTTCGAGTAGAATGATTCTCGGACAATTTATGTCCCTTCGTCCCAAATGAGAAGTGACGTCTCAAGAAAGGCTTTGCAGACGAGCTTTTCATGCTGGAACTTGAACTCATTTTGGGACCCCTACCTTCATGCTCACCACATTTTTGATGATCAAACAAGATGAGATCATCACTATCAACAACACGGTTCCTAGATCGCTTTCTAGCCTTTGAATCTAATTCAGCTTTGATTGCCTTTTCAGACATCTTCATAGCCCGCTTCTCCCCAAAAGTACAGACAGGGCAAGCTGGGTCATATTTGCTGATCTCAGGGGTCATATACTCCAAGCATTCAGCATGGTAAACATGTCCACAAATCAAAACAGCAACCATGGCAAGTTCATTGGTAGCTATTATTTTTTGGCTGCCCAATAAGGATCTCTCGGTTAAAAGCTTAGCACAAACACCACAACATTGGAGATCAAAAGAAGGAGATCCTGAATTTCGTCCAGCAGATCTGGTTATTTTGTCCCTACTGAAGCCAGAGTTTTCACTATCAAAAGACCATCTCTCTTTCCGAGTCATCATGAGCTCGGAGAATGGAGGAATTGACCAACCATCAGATGACCCACCATTGGATCCTCTTGTTGATTCATAGCCCCAAGCAGGGGGAACAAAAGAAGATGCTTCTTCAGAAATTGAGAATGTACGTGACTTCACTGACTTGTATTCTGGAATTGGGCTGTCAGATACTTGTCGTAACAGCTGCGGTCCAGGAGAACGGCGACTCCACCTGGAAGGGGTTGAATTTGGAATGTGGCTGTGGGATGACAAAGGAGACATTGACATGGGTGAAATTGAAAGGGCAGAAGGAGATAGCTTAACAGGAGATGGGTACGATACTGCTGCAGATTCAGCTGGTTGCTTCAACTGAAAAGTGGTGGCAAAAAAAAAGGAAAAAGATCCAAAACTTCAGAAGAAAATCTGGCAACATACATAGCTTGTATATTATTGTAATACATAACTTGATCAATAACAGCAATAATCCACATACCTCTACAAGGTTCTGCGAAACAGATGGATCTGCAAAACAATTACAGATACATCAAATATAAAATCAAAAACATTATCATCCATTTTCTATGTTTCGCACGTCAAGTATTGAGAGGCATCCTGTTCATTATTAATGCATTAATAATTACTTGAAGATGTCAGTTTCATGCCAGTCGGTTATGATAAGTTCCAAACAGACAAACCAATACACGTCTTAATCTTTCATTCGTTGACAAATGGTCTTCAAACAGCCTAGGCAAATTGGCTTGTTATAACTCTGATGAATATGCCAGTTTCCTACTACTTTCTCCAAATAAAGATACCGACTTTTGTAATACATAAAAAACGTCAACAACTAGCACTATCATCTTGTAAGTTAGAATAGACTTTACAATATCAGCAGATCATAGCGGTAAAGCAGAAGTTCCACAAGTCTAGCAAGTGTGCAAATACCAAACAATAAGCATTGAGGCATTTGAAAGAAACTTGTAGGAATCCAACAAAACCCAGATACATCGAATTGAACCGCATTTGAAATGAATCTATATCCAAAGGTCAATAGAGCGACTTTCCAAGGCTTTTAAATACAACTACATTTGTAAACTATTCTTGCCCAAAAAAAAAGGCACTAAACAAAATCATCTCCTTATGGGAATTTTCAGAACTTCCAATTACACCCAATATGGTTGAGTCATGTACTAAAAGTTCTGATTAAAGTCAGAATATTAATAAAAGTAAAGAGCACCTATAACATTTATTTTCCTTTTCGTGAAGCAAACTTTTGGGGACGCTAATCAAATCTACAATAAATGAGTCTTAAGGACTTATAACCATAGCCAACAAATGATACTCATTTCTAGGTTCTCATCAGTTCTTCAATATATATTTAATTACAAAGGCCATAAAAGGGCCATCGTCCTTGTCTGCCCTCCTCTCCACCTCCTCCCCCACAACACACACATCAAAAATGTGAATAAATTTATTTTATCTGCTCATTTTCTTTTGTGCATCTCATCCCACCAGCAGTGTAACTGTATAACTGAAGAATCCATTGAACTTCCCATCCTCCTATCATTTTTTCCTTGCTTTGCTTGAGAATTCTTTTTGTTCTAGAAGCAAATTGTGCTGATATTAGAACTCAAGTAGACAGATTATCGTTTGCTGCAAGCTACTATGCTTGAAAACATTCGGTTATACTACCAAAACACAACTTTCCCCCTTTCTTTTCAGATTGAAAGAAACAGCTAAAACGACACTCATTTAGTAGTCAAGTGAAAAATAAGATGCATCAACACTATGTTTGGCAGCGTTGAATTGGACTATGAAATTGGAACTTGCTGAGAATCAGTTCAAACTTAAAGAAGATACAAGGCTCAACCTTATGTTGCCAACCTCAACTTGATTTAACTCTTAAATCACACATTGCATGGATGATTTGTCGTACACTAGTATAACTAGTGAGAAAGATTATTATGTTATCTTCATCACCATTATGAAGATGATTAGAGGGGTATTACTTTCCATTTTAACAATATTCAGTCAAGGGTTGTACTTCATATTTATTTACAATAAATCTCAAAATTAAAAGATATGAACTACTATTTAGAGATTTACCAGAATATGGAAACCTTGAAATTCCACCATTTCCATCAGAAACTGGAGACTTCCGACATGCAAGTGAACGGAAACTATCTAATGAACTGCCCTCCTCAGAAGCAAATGCAGTTTCCACAGTGGTAGCAGATTTAACATCCAAACGATCATCCCCTCCACCTCTGTTAAGTAAAATATTTGTAGACGTATCTTCACCCGCTACCCTTCCACGATTATCCAATAGAAAGCTCCATGATGGTGAATGGCAAACATGCCTCTGCAAAGTTTCACTGGGTGTTCCACTTGTTATAGTACCGTCTCTAGCAGCAACACAACAAGCAGATCCCATTCTCTCACACACACCCAGAACAAATTATTGATAACTTATGGGTAACTGTCTTTCACATCAGTGATCTCAGCAAAAGGGACACGAACTCATACAAACACGAGTTATCTGCAATTAAAAGTTGAATGCTAACAATCAGACATCAATCAATTATGATCTCGAGATAACTTGTACACTCTACAGGTCCCAACAGTTAAAAACCTTCCGATTTTTCCATGATCTTAGTAAGAGAAAAATTAAAATAAAATATAATGATATCAACAACAGCCAGTTATCAGACTAGAGAGGATATGAAAAACTGAATATCATGATTGACACCACAATAATATCAAAGAAAGTGGAAATAGAAACTGAAGTATTGTGAGATATAATTTCCCAACTGTAGTCTCTACACAAACTAATGTATGCATACTGTTGGAGTGGTATACAGTACTTGTACAATCATTCACATAAACAAAATCTGAACAAATGAAAAACTATAAACTGCACTCAATCATCAAATACAACAGAACTACAGTACCATTTTTAATGTCTAAAACCTTATAAGCAACCACATATATTCTACTAATAAAAGTCAAATCAACCCATTCTGATAAAACAGCTCCACCATCACCAAAAAATATATACCGGAGTCCACAGCAAAATGAAAATACAGAAACAATTTTGATTAATAAAGTGAAAATCGAGCCGATAAATTTATACACCGAAAACAAAAGCCAGATGCACAATAGCGATTCCCAAAGCTATTTCAGAGGAGAAGACTAGTAAAAAAAAAAGAGTTCGGCTCGATCCGAAATTCATGCCCGAATAACAGTAATCACAGTGAACATATTTAGCATACCTCGCCATTTCATAATAATCCTTTCTGATTCACATAATTTTCACTCATATCTCACAATTAAGACATATAACTCTCTCACTTACACACATCTATGATAATAATATAAACACAAACAAATATATCAAATATATATTGCAGTAACTATAAATTTATACGGAGGCTCGGTATAAATTTATATCTATTGCGAATCTTACGTGATCGGACCTGTACGCTCCCACCGATCTGCAACCCTATAAAGAGAGAGCAGGTGTACGCAGAGTACCAAACATATAGATGAGTAAAAGTAGAGAGAGAAAAGGTTCTACTTGTTCTTCTACTTGTATATTTGCAGACAGAGAGAGAGAGAGAGAGGGCGTTTTTGACGGCTTTCTTGACGCCATTAGTTTTTACTGTGGTTTTTAACGGCGTTAGGGGATATGTGTCTCAAGCGCAAAAGACTTGCCTTTTTGAAGTCCTATTTTCGGGATTAAAAAAATATTTGTGACGCTGAGTGGTACTTAGCGCTTAAAGGGATTGTACGTTAATTTTCCAATTTTATTTACTGTTTTCTTTCTTTAGGTTTGAAATTGTATCAGTGAGGACTGCGATAAAGGAAACCTTAACTGGTTTCTTATGGGGAACGCGGAGTGCGTAGTACGCATTCCATGCTTTTCAATTCACACACGTAAGTATCATAAAATTAAAGGATAAAGCTACTTTGTCGTAATTGACAAAAAACTTGATATAATTGTATATAATAATAGATAATTAGATTAAAAAATTGATTGTATTTTAAATTGTTCAATAATAAAATGTTACGTAACATTATATCAAACTTTAAATCAACCTTAAAATTCACGTGTCAAAGCAATTTTTATTTAAAACAAATAAAAGTGAAGTCACATATGTCAATTATACTCTTCGAGTCCATTGTCATTCAACATGTGAATATAAGCCCCTTATTTGAATGATTACTTAGCGATCATTTTTTTATATATTCATTTTCAACAAATTCTAAAAAAGAAGGAAAAAAAAATCAATTTTCAAGTTTTCTCAAAAAAATTTCATTATTTTAGTCACATATTCTCTGTGCAAAAAATATGACAAGTTGACAACCCACATTTCTACTTCTAGTATTATGGTCCGTTTGATTGCAAGAATGTAATTTGGTAGAAAGAAAATGAATTTCAGTAAATTATATTACCTAAAACTTGTTTTATTGAAAATTGTAAATTAATTACATTTGATTGATATCATTTTCCACCCCAAAAATATTGAAATTTTGAATTTTTTGGTATTCGTTTAACTTTGTTTTTTATAAAAATTGTCCGTTAAAGTGATAAAATTTGTTACAATTGGGGATAAAAATTATTTCAATTGCAAAAAAAAAAAAAAAAATGCCTAGAAAAGCTTTATCCACCAAATCCATGGAAATTTTTTTTCTCAAAAATCAAGAAAATATGGAAAACCAATTTTATGAATAATTTAGTCAATCAAACATGCAAAAATGTGGAAATGAAATTTAATTTCCATCTTCCATGAAAAATAAACTCAAATCAAACGGGGCCTTAAAATAAATTTCAGTGCATAATGATATCTCATCGTTTTTTGGCCTAAAATTTGAAAGTCCACTTGAAAACTTGAACCAGCTCGACACATTTTGTGAAATATTCTTGATATTGCCTCACTTTCTTTTTATAGCTAGATTTTACTCGATTTAGGTTAGAAATGGGGACATGTAAATGAGAAATGGTGGATCAATTTAGGGTTCAAAACAAAGGGATTTAGGTTCCACACTTCCACACACACTGGTAGACAAGTGAGCCCAACTCTTTTGCATTTTACATATGCAACTAACTTAAAAAAGGCAAACAAACTCGAATAGCCAAACATAAACCCACAAGATCAGTGTCTCTGTTGGGATTAATTAATTAATTAATTAAGAATCTTGGATTTATGATATAATAATTTGTCAAGAATATGATTTTTCGTTGGAAAATTAGAAAAATGAAAATAACATGCCCGTTAGAAAACAATTTATTTTCATGTCCATTGGTTAGAAAACTCGTAATTCATATAATTATATTGGAAGACGAACGTTATTTCTTCCGTCTACATAAACAGTATCAATAAATTATGTAACGCGAGAGATACTCAATCGTGTTGAAATATTGCCCACCTTTGTTCCTAAATTTTTAACTCATTTTTTCTAAATTAATTCTCAACCACAAATTTATGGGACCCATTTCAATTACATATTTCATCTACTTTTATAAAAAAATTCTAAGAATCTGATGTTTAATAATATCGAACAGGGACATACGTAACTTCGTTCTCAAGCAAAATTTTGATTAGCAGGATTCATCGTTCATGCATTGTTTATATAATTCATATAAATTTGTTATTCTTGGTGAATTATTGATTATAATTCAATCATAATCAATAATTCTCCAAATATAACAAATTTATAATGTATTTTAATATGCTAAAGAAATGAATAAAATAGGCTAAAGTGGCATAGTGTGGCAAGTAATTCCTGCCAAGTTTTATGGACGGTGTCACGGTGGGATGGCTTTTGAGTATACTTCGAAAACGATTTTGACGTGTAAAGATTAAAGAACCCGAATAAAAGGGACAGTAAAGGTGTTCTTTTTTTCTTTTTTTCTTTTTTTTTACACGACAAGTGATGGAACAATACCGTTTACATAGTCGAATGATAAATTTACAGCACAAAGGGAGTTTCACGTTGTGGTCTGAAATCATTTTATATCCCGAATCGATGCATTACTTAGTCTACCTGATTTACCCTTTCACTTGTCACATGTAGGAAATAATGATTACATGGAAAATGCCGAGGGCATTTAACGAATTTAGAACAAAGAGGTATATGTCGAAATATAGGGTTAGTAAATTGTATTCTAGACAAAACAAAATTTTGTTTTACATTATTTTTCTCTTTCCAAAATTTTATTTACTTTTTAACCACATATTTAAGGGTTAATTCCCTAAATAGTCACCGAACTTTGCCAAAAGTTCTCAGGAGGTCACCAAATTTCAAAACTTCCCTAATTAATCACTGAACTTTGCATAAAGTTCC
>CAIGRL010257050.1:0-11454 GCA_903798325.1 Fraxinus xanthoxyloides | reverse complement strand
TGAGATATTGATAAGGTCAATACCGGTCTATGGAGGCAATCTTCTTGTCATTCACACTCAAATAAAAAGCCATTGTGTTTCACTTTCTAATATGTTACTCTCCCAATATAAAATAAAGACTGTCTATCATGTTGCTTTTTCGTCCTCACTCAGAATTACAGAAATTCAATTTTATCTTCCATAATTCATAAAACTTGTTCTTGTAAATTTTAAATAGTCTTCCAAACCAAAAGTAAGCTTCAAAAAAATTTAAAATAAATAATTTAAAATAAATAACTAAATAAATAAACAAGCTTGAACAAAACGAGGTATAATATCATATGGCCATATCTAATTTACATGTAGCTACATATGCTAAAATAAGTCCATAATTCATGCATAAAAACCGTATGTAGTTCCTGTCAAATAATCAATATTGTAAATTTCTTAATGAAATTATGTACACTGTTGTGCACCAGATATGTTACAGTGATATGTGGAACAAGTTTTGTTCTTTACAATCATATTAGGTATCAGTTAGTATTGCTTAAAGAAAATTGTCAATAAGAGTGACGACTCCATCAGCTAATCACGTGGCATATATTCTCAATGCATTAGTTTGCATGTGAAAGAACAACCTTTCTAAGACAAACTTACTGCAAAATTGAAGATACTACAGGACAGTCCAAGCTGCATGTAGATACTGAAGCTGAACGGCTATCACGATACAAAATTCTGTCACACCAGGCAGGAATTCGCTTCTTTTCACCAGAGTCATACCCTTAAAACAATCATACACAGATTAGATCTCAAAATAAAATTTATCCTAATTATGTTCTGTCAATTAATAAGGATTTCTACAAATTGCTATGCATTTAATTGTCATACAAGAAGATAAATCCAAACACCTACACACAAAATCTCATTTAACTGCTAAGTTTTGGCCAACATACCTGCTAAACCAGCTTGGTGTCTTTCAAATTTGTATGTTGGAGGAAATCTGATAACAGCTTCCCGCATCCCTTGGAAGACATTTCCAGCTTTCATTTCTGCTCGTAACTGATCTTTCTCTCTAAGCCAGTCAAAGCATCTTTGAGAAACAAAATCCCTTGCTTCATCATAAGATATACTGTCGAGCCGATAGTTAAAGTCTCCCATGAATACAACCATGTCCGCCTCAGAAAGCTCTGGTATCCCATCGATGGGATTAATAGCCATAGCCTGTACAGACATCAGTATTAATAACATTAGTCTATTACATGAAATTTTATCAAAGACACATTGTTATGGAATAAACAATGGAAGCTGCTACGATGAAACCTAGAGACTAGATAGTAATAGTACCAATTAAAGTATATACGTACATTTGTACTGCGTAGCATAGGAATCGCAGATGTTACGCCAGCTGCAACAGAAAGGACCAAGGGCAAGCACGAACTATAAACAAGCGGTAATAAATACATTGAGCAGGCAAGCAAGCAACATAACAATAGGTACCGCACCATACCAGCAGCAGCATTAAAAAGGTTAGACGGTCGACTAAAGACCATTGTTTGATATACGTGATCAAAATCAGCATTTCGGCGGCTAACAGCCTCTAAGTGTGCAGCAAAGTGACAATTCACAAAGCACATTACCCGATCATACACTCTCATTCTCAAACCGACCGCTCCCTGCTCAGAGGAACTTAGCCAAATTAACAATATAGACAGGAAAAATGTGTTATACAAACAAAAAGCATACTATGTATGGACCTATTCAATGAAAAACCAATGCAGTTCTACAGAAGATAATTGTGTGCACTTTAGCACCTCCAATATGAAGGACCAACTCCAAAAATTAGACTAAGGTGAAGTGTATCACAAAGAGTCGCAAATGATACTGCAAAAGTAGATGATGAAGCGGATTTACATATCTATATTATCTATAACAATGATAAAGAAAAGATCCCATTATACTTGAATATAGAGGTACTTAAACTGGGGAATTCTAGAGGGGATTATATTTTACAGGTATAAAAGGTAGTCAATTTCCATAAAACATTGTCAATAAATCATTATATGACATCAATAGTTGCTAATTCATACTAAAAATGTTGCAATATCATAAAATGATATATAGTTGACGATTTAGGTTTTAATTTGTTACTTGTCAACTTAAGCCTACCAAAAAAAAAAAAACCAATTTATACTAAAGTTTTTAAAGTTGATTCACGATCATCTATTAGAGTGGATAAACAAAATAATACCTTATTACCGATAGCACGCCCCAGACCACAAGGAACTGCTGCAACATCAATATCTCCAACATGGCCTCGAATATTGACTCTAACCCTAAAAGATAACATTTGTTTATTAGAGATTGAAACTATACATCATGAGAAGTCCTATTAAGAGCCAATGACAGAAGGTACATGCATGCGAAATACTTTTTTTGCCAGACTTGCTTTATGGAGGGTTTAGTTTTCCACAGTATTTAGTGCTTGTTTGCCTTTCATTATAATCTCCTTATAATTTAAAGGTCAAAGTCAAACGACCCACAACTACTACCTATTTATCCACCACTTATTTCTATCACATTGTTACTTGTTACTAATGAAAAAGCACTTATGTGTTACAGAAAAGGAAGTGGACCAATCATAACAAGAAGGGTAAACTGAAGTCTGTATAGCACGCGCATATACATTCCATCAAAATAGAATCGCTATCATTTATGCAGCCCTCAAAACAAGCAGAAAGGTTTAAATGGAAGTAATCAACAATATTTCTCAAAATGAAGGGAAAAGTAGAACACTGAGAAACAAAAGAACATGGGTTTGTAATCCCAAATTGCGCTTTCCAAAAAAACTTGAGAAGGGAAACCTTTATCAAGGCAATCAAAAGCAGAGAAAACTTATTTAAATTGCAGGTGCAGCATGATTTATTAAGACTAGAAGTTCAAAAACACATCCCATTTATGTTCAACTTCTAAATTATAGGATCGAACACTAATATTTCATGTTCAATGCAATACTAACCACACAGCGATAAGCAAGCCTGCCAACTGTCTGGAGCCAACGCGTGAAAAAGTAGCCCCTTCATCCAAGGTTTTCCCTATCATGTCTATCCACCACTGCCCTGCAGCACTACCCTCAAGACCCATCTGCATTTAATGCATTTTTATATTAATATGGCAATGTTCAATTCAATCATCCCAAATTAGAAAAGAAAAAAGACAGAATCAAAGAACACACACACGCATATATTATCTTCAGCAATTAACAGTTTCAAAGAATTAAATAACAAACTGGCAAGAGAAAGTAATGGATGATTTGATCATTCCAAGTATAACAAATATTCAATGCAATTATGTTTAAAGTTTCTGTCTCAAAATAAGCATAACATGTGATAGAGTTTAAGACAACCCCCATTTGATGCATATGCATCACAATAATTATCTGGGATGCACAAATATGCACATCTACAGGTACCGATATCAACGGCAGTCACTTGCAAACAGAAATAGTTCTTTTACCATTCAAAAGTTTGCATGCAGAACATATATAATACTTAAAAAAGTTTCTGTATAAAAATCATTTATTAATATCTCCTTGACCTGGTGAAAACATGAAGATTTACCACAAACACAAAAAAATAAAAAATAAAATATTGAAAGAAAAGAGGTGTTTTACAGTTTCTTTAGCAGCAGACACTGCTAAAAAACCAGCACCCATTTCTACTTCCTGCAAGCCGACAATGACGATATCAATGTCTGCAGCTGCAGAACATAGCCATGATATAAGGGAATCAGGAGATGCTCTTCCTTGACCAACATTCCATGTTCCAGCCAATATTTTCAAATTCTCCAGCCTAGTATACAAAAACTCCTTCCCAGCCAACTCTGAACGCAGTATATTATCAAGTGGTCCAGGAGAAGTAATGGTCCATCCACGTATACCACCATGATTAGCCAAGGTGAAAACATAACCAGCTCCAACAGCTAAATCTATCAACGTACTACTATGAGCCACCCATCCTCCAAGTAAATTGCCGGTTAGATCCAACACCTGCACGTGCCCACTTACATAACCTACCCATATTCGAGACCCAAATGTGCAAAGGCACTGAACAGCAAAAGGAAGATACTGGACTTCTTGCAAGCGATTGCCATTTCCGTCCCACTGCACAAGTAATCCATTTGAGAATCCAGTCCAAACCATTCCATCAATTGTAGTGACCAATGCTTCAGTTCGTCGATTATCATCTCCAAAAGCCCCTTTTGCTGCAACTCGACGAACAGCATCTGCTGCTCCTAATATGGCATTACGGGAACGCTGAAAGAAATTGAACGAGTTTTGTGGCTTCTCCTTCAAACCTGACACAAACTTCATTCTCACTTCTTCCTCCATTAGAGAATCTTGCATTGATGACATGTTTTCAATCTGACCATCTATGTTGAACAGTTTCAGTAATTCCCTTGTTCGAGCATCCCTGTGAAAAAGAACATCGAGATAATTCAAGCCGGTAAAAATAATTGAAGGACTAGAAAGACAGTCCAACAAGAAGCAATCTAGAAACTAACAGAAGACGAGTAAGAATCTTATATGTAATGGCCCTGATTCCTTCTGATAACCCATTAATTTTATTTTTACATTCTTATAATATATAAGCTTCACATATACCAAGAAATTGTTGTTAAGCAGAGTGTGTTAAGTAACGTGAAAGTAAGAACTCTCAAGATGCAAAATGGAACTGTCATACACAACAAAAGAGTAGTGCACCTTGAAGACTATCCTTATAAATCATACTTCCTAAAGCCATATTATTTTGGTGAATGATGCTGTGTAAACACCAAGCTTAAGGATTTACACCGCTTGGTATGTCCAAGAAGACTTGAGTATGAGTGAATGCAAATATGTCTGTGTGAGCATAGCATTTGGTATTTGAAGAAACAATCTTATTTCTGCAAAAGCTATTAACCATGCACAAATGAATTGATTGCATTCTCAAACTTCAGTAAACTCTAAGTTCCAGATTTAAGGATGCACTGTTGAGAATTAATAGAATAGCAGAGATGTAAATATTAGATCCCATCTGGATCCAGAACAACTCGATTCAAGCTTACCACATTGCAAATGACATATAGCCAGCACTCCAGACCTTTGCCCTACAATAATCTGATATCATAAACTTGACATCCGAAGTGAACATGTTATTACAGGAACCAACACCATTTAGTGCAGCTTGGCTCCTCAGATCAATATATGACCTCTCTACTAGTAAAGCAGCCATATGCCTTTCTCCAATTGTTAGGGAGAGGGATTTTTCAATAGCTTCCCAAGGCCAGATCTTAATTGCACCACCCTCAGATCCCGACCATAAGTCCCCTAGATCAAAGAAAAAACTTAGAGAAAAAGATCATATTGTCTATAATATTAGCTAATACAATGTAAAATTTCGCATTGTTTATTGAGATTTCAATACCACGAGAACTGCAAGAAAAAAGGAAAAAGATGCCCAAGCAATCATGATAGAATTGACGGGAAGAATAGAATTCCAAGAAAAAGTTGTTGCAATTCCCAGGCAAAGCTGAAGAGCACCAAATGGTTGAGAATGTGGGCAATAAAAGAACATCATGTGCATTGATGCACGGTAATAGAGTTATCCAAACTCTTGAAAAGCTATATTTTACTCTTATACAAATGAAGGCACCAGAAAAGGGGGCACAACCCAAATACACTATCAAAGCATTTTCGAGCCTTTCTAATAAAACATTTTCATCAATTACGCTGATAACAAAGTCATGACTACTTATGCTCAAGGATCCAAAGACGGAATCTTAGTCTTCCCATTAAAGAACCTTTGGTTAAATCCCAAATTTTCCTAATTGACTTGAATCAAAGCCTGACTCACTCAATTCTCATACTAAACGTTGAGTTCAATGTTCTGCTGACATTCCTTTGCTACTCATTGTCATGCATAATGCATTCAATTACCAGACATCGTTGTAAAGATAATCCAGAAAAGAAAAAGAACCTAAATAACCAACAAAGTAAAATCAGTTTTTTACTTATCCCAACAATAATGTCAGCCCCAAAAACTAACAAAAAATATCCTAAAAATTGAAGAAGCTATCATCAGTCACCTTTTGCCCTAAACTAAATCAGAGTCTGGATTCAGTAATTGAATGCACTCATGTCGTCCTTTACCGTTGATGTAATCAAAATGGATGAGATACAAAAAATTACTAGAAAATCCAAGATAGTGAGATACCATAAGACGTGATGGTCATGGAGAGAACCGGCCCACGATGCGCCTGCCATGAAAGTGCCTCTTTGAACCCACTTCTATTACCAGTATCATTCCCATTTCCATTAAAATCCATCATCTTCCAACACCTAATCCTCCCATCTTTATGCCCACTCCACACAACTCTATTACCAGCATCCCCAACCACACACATCGTGGCTGGGCACTGTACAGACACCCAATACCTCACTGTCCCCTCCTCCTCTCCTTCCTCCGCCCCACAACCATATATCTCATTCTTCAAATCCCAAACCCGGATTCCACACTCCGAACCAGCCCATAACTGCGGTCCACTGTCATCATTCACACAAACAATGTTCCTCAAAAAACACCCCACTTGGGTTTCTCTCGACGGGTGTGGCCTTATCTCCAGACTTGGCGGCCGGCCCGGGTGCACAGGGGCCCTCAACGGCGGCTTAAACACTCCACTCCCCCCACCGGTCCCAATAAACTCCGGCAACGGCTGGTTCTTAATAGTATCCGGTGATGACGAAGAAGAAAGCTTCCTATCAAGAAATTGGATCATGTAATCCAGCCGTTTCTGAACAGAATCATTCTGCGATGATCCGCTGACGCCATCATCCTCATCTGAGGATGAAGATGAGTTGTAAAACCGGTCGAAAACTTTAGGAGTTTTTTGGTGATTTGGCGAGGCTTCATCAGGGCTGAATCTCGTGGTGTTAGTATTGTTTCTAACTTCATCTTCGTCGTCGTCATCATCGGAATTGACAGTAAACTTCTCAGAGTAAGAGTGAAAATTGCGGCTATGATGAGAATTTGTGGGGAATAATTCATCGCCGATCTGACCGTCCATTGTTGTATGAAGTAATTACGAAAAAATCTTGAATTCTTACGAAATTTCGGACAGGGAAATTTGGCCGAAAGAAATGGAGATTTTTTTTTTATGTTTTTCTTTCCATTTCTTTCTGTGTTGGTTTGTAGTGGGGTGGGTTTTGGGGAAATTTCATTGCCGGTCACCCAACTTACAAGTTTATTTTATCTTGATCACCTCACTTTTTAATCGACGATTTTTGTTGTTATTAAAAAGATAGAATTTCTGACCTACATATTACCACACAATTATTATTTTTGTGTGGGAAAGATGATAAATTTCATGTGTCAGGTCACAAAAGGGCCAGTTCACGACTCATGTCGTTTTCAAATAGGTTATAGTAAAAAGTATTTAAATTGAAATAAAAATATAAGTTGAGTGATCAATATTAAAGAAGTCTGTAGTTTGGGGACCTCCAGTGAGATTTACAAAGAGTTTGTTCTCGGAGGGGAAACTGCCATGGACGGTCTACCTGTCCATTGTCTACTATTCACCAACCATTGAATTTGTTATACCGTTATTTATTATGTCAATATCTTCAATAATTGGGCAATAATGCACCCAATTCGATTATAATTCATGTTATAAATTTGGAATAAAGTTTGTTGTTTTATTTTTATTTTTTTTGGAAAAATATAAGGAGAAGAAAAAAATTGTATATATTTTTATTACGAAGTTTTAGATGTAATTGTTTAGTACCATTCTCTCTATCTAACTTATATTACCTTTTGTTAGCACAAATTTAGGTGACTTAATTTTTTAATTGTTTTCATAATCGTATTGTGATGTTGAATGCTATGCACTAAAAGCTCCATCACAAAATTATCGATATCATATTTATTGCATTTTAAATGTTAGTAGTATGTGTGATATAGGGTTATTATCAACACTCAACGCTAAAATAAATAGAGTTCTAACTCATTCTCGTTCTATAATACTGTTTAGTATCGTGCGGACATTATGGAATATATGTTAATTGATAGAAAGCCATGTTAGAAGCCCTCAATGTCTTTTGGTTTTTAGCTGTGAGTACAGAGTGGGTTGTTTTCATAAATCTTTAATTCTTGAAATTGAATTGACTAAACATGTATGGCTTGGAGTATGACAAAAAGAAAAATGAGATTTATTTATAAGTGATAAAATATTTCAAATTGATAGGAGACCTTTTGGGTGAAAGTCCAAGAAAAAATTCGTGCGATCAACCACTTCACGTAAATCCAAAAAAAAAATTCTACCTTTTAAACCGCATTTTCTCCAAAAATTTACTATTACAAAACTCGAAAAAATTTGTCAAACAACATGAATGTTACATGGCTACCCTCAAGCATCATGCTCATAATGTCTACTTCCATACTTGGAAGCAAACTTTTTGTGCTTAATGGTCCATGTTTCATGTCCTTACTTAAGTGATCGACAACTTTGCTTGTCAAACATGTTTTAGGCCAATGAAGACTTCGATAGTGATTGGCACATTCTCACTAATAAATTTTGACATATGACGTGTCGCATTTTCCCCTTTTTGTTGTTAATATATTGTTTTAGAACTAATTACCTTTTGAAATGTCCGCAACTTTTTCCCCTTTTTTATATTATATTCCAAGGATCTCAAGGTAAAACATAAAGCTCATGTTTGGTACAGATTAAAATTTCCATTTTCCTACTCTTTTTCAATCACACATTTTTCAATAAAATAATATTTTTCATCACATCAATAACTTTTTCTTCTTTTTCAACCACACATTCTCTATCAATCTACTATTTTGATAACATATTCTTTCAAAATAACGTAGTTCAAACACAACCTAAAAGTAATTTGCACGGACCAGTGTGGCGGGCCACGGTCCAGAAGGAGACAAGTCTGCATCAGCTCATGATTCAAAATTAATTAAGCTAACCAATTCAAAAAAATTCTGGCTGCTTATGATTTTAATATTTTGAAGTAAAAAACAAGTATATTAAAAAAAAAGGATGGGCTCCACAATTAATTATAATAAATCAAGATGGTTGGCTGAAAACGTGCATCCAAGTATCCATATGCACAATTAATTTATTTGTCCCCTTAACTTTGCGAGATTAAATTAAAAAGGAATATCACCAAGCTAGAATCAGAAACGGGCTTAGTTGATGGATTGTGATGAGAATACCTTCAACTTATTTCACGAATACACGAATAGCATCAAATAATATTAAGAAAGAAAAAGAAACTAAAAACGCACGGCTTCACCATACAACTATATACCAAAAATATCTATTTGTGTTTTTGGCTTCCCAAGGCAAATACCTATCTAAAATTTAAACCCAATAAAACTCACTCATTTGTTACACAAGGCTACGAGGCATCCAAAACAGGAACGACCGCAAAATAGCTACTAATTCTATTCCATCTCATATACGTCATGTCATGTCACATCATCCACCAGCAATATTCATATTTCATGTCACATCGTCCACGATGTTCATATAACTTAACCATGAAAAAGGAGAAACAACAGTGACGAAAATAGATTTATATGACCAATGGAGAAAAAAATACACAATGCATGCATCACTGATTACTCCACCAAAGGAAAGATTAGCTCTGAATTACCTCTTAGGGAATCCCTCTCGTAGTTCCCTACGCCATCAACAATGTGTTCAATTGCCTACTAAAAAGATCTGCAAGTGCTCCACGTACATCCATCTGGAATATAGGAGAACTTATGAGAAATAAAGATTGTCTTGAAAGATTTAACTGTCAATACAATAACACTTCTTATCAACTTGGCTTGTTACTTGACAAGAACAGAAAAAATACTTACTATTCTTTTTGGATAGAGTAAATTGTAATGGTTATAAACGGTCATTATGGAAGCGGAGTTTACCTGGTCGAAGCAGACAAGTTTTGTAATAAATGGATAGAAATCTCTCTGGTGATTTCGAAATATTTGGGAGTTCATATCACACATGCCTTTAAGCACCTGACAGACCATGAAATATTCTTACAAGTTGAAACATAAATCACAATATCAAGATCATATAAAATGTTTGCTGAAAAGCATAAATAAACCCTCACGCATTGCATTGCATTTACATTTTCAACAAGAACTCGAGTTTCTGCCAATATACTTTTACTCCTAAGAATGAGGAAAACATCATGAATTAAAAACTTTTAAACCTAGGATCTTCATGCAATCACTAAAAAGATAAAGCCTGTCATTATTGTCCTTTAATACATAACAGAGCAACACCTTCACTTCATTTCTTTATATTCATTTCTAGAAACTCCTTCCACAGCTTACCACCTTCAGTCTACGTCAAAAGTCCAGAGTCAATTCCCCACACCTGTGCTGAATACCCACTGACTACTGTTTTTGACAATATTAAAACTAGTTATTTTATTCAAAATCAAAAATATTTGATATCTTGTTTAACTAAGCAATCAGAACTTTTGACATACATCTTCCAACTAAGGAGCAACGTGCAATAACCTACAATGACAAAAAGCAGCCATTAGACTTCTCAGAAAATAGCAAGTCCAAAAACGAAATGCAATCTGCATTGTTCATCTTGTCGTCTAGCATCATGCCAGTAATTCCCTTGTATTCTCACCATTTCTCTATTAATACAAGCGCATGCACAGGTCTGGTATGGAACAGGACAAGAAAAGGACAATATCGACATATTAACTAGTTATGAGCTCCACTTATAGGTTCTGAGAAATTGATATCAATCACTATTTGCTAGTTTGTTGAAACATTGAGTTGAATGTCCTCAACTGGCTTAATGCAGATACTCTTCAAGCCAGTGTTTGTCTAACGTTATTAGTAACTTAAAAGTTACTTCTAGTACCCAATCAAAAATCAAACTTTAATTTCAACCACACATTCATAACTACTACTCATTATTATCCACACATTTCTTGGCCCCCACCACTATTCCTCCCAAAAAGTTACTATCAATCCCGACTGAAGGCCAGATGAACTTTTCTTTTCCTTTTTCCATAATAGAGGAAAGCCGGCATGCTGTATAATGGTATCCCCTTGCAACCAAAGGGGAACTGTTGCAATACGCCAAATTGCAGATGTATAAAGAAGGGGAAAATGGAACATTTCATATATTTCATACCTTGACAATAATTGGAGATCGTAGTTCTAGAACTCGATGAATATCCGTATTAGTTGTACCTTCCATGCTAGATTGGAAATCAGATGCCTCCCTCAGAACCTGTTCACAAAAAGACAAAATCTTTTCTTCAGCTACTCCTTGAAGTTTCTCTTCTTTGACTTGTTCCTCTTTTTGATTATTAACTGTTGCTGTTGTCTTGTGTAAGATATCCAGATAGATGCATGTTCCAGCTAACTCCTGGCGAAGAAGATT
>CAIGRL010257049.1:1484-13254 GCA_903798325.1 Fraxinus xanthoxyloides | reverse complement strand
ATCCGATATTTTCTTCCTTCCTTGAAAAACGGGTCTTTGTGACCTGAATTCTATCCCATTAACCTCTCTTATTTACGCCACCATTATTGACTCCTCCACGAACTCGCACAGAGAACACAGACGAAAAGTTTCCAAATTACTTTCAAATCCATTTACGATTTTCCATTTCTAGGGTTTTATATCTACCCTTGTTCTCCATTCTCTGATCCCCATAAAATGAACAGCTAAGATTTTTCTCCTATTTTCAGTCGTTACGTAAATTCTTAAAGAAAATTTTCATTACAATTCAATGCGTTTGAGTTTCAACCCATCAATGTTTGTAAACCAATCCCGGATCAATTTTTTCTGTAATTACTACAATGAAGGTTAAAATTTTGCGGTGTTCATCGCGCCCGAACAATTTCTTGGAAACGTTGTCGTCTTCTGCATCATTGTCAATGGTGGCGCCGCGGGGTTTGGTAGTGGAAACTGGAGGGCGGGTATTGGATAGGGACGAGGAGAAGAATGCGGACTCTTCCACCGGGAAGAAGTTCAAGGCGGAGAAGTTTCCGATTTCTAGGTGGGAGTTTGGGGCGGCAATAGGGTTGTTTTTGGTATTTTCTACCGGATTGTTGTTTATTTACCTCTCCATGCCGGCTGCCGAATATGGGATGCTCAAGCTGCCTCGTAACCTCGCAGACCTTCGCTTACTCAAGTAAGTTTTTTTCCCCCTACCGTTTCATTTGTAATTATCGGATTGCGTATTGTGAATTTTTGGAGGCTTAATATTTTATTACGTATTGATTATTCTTGCTTGTGGTTCCTGTATTTTAAATTTCTAATAATTGGGCTTGTAATGTGTAATGTTTTGTTAATAATACAAGCCATGGTAATCTGGTACTGGTACGTATCTTCACCAGGTCACCATGGATATACTCTTGTAGATAAGGTATTTTTAGTTGAATTAATTTACTTTTTTTTTTTTTTTAAGAAGAATGAAGAGATTGAATTAGTTTTATGGTTGCGAGGAGAGCTAGTAGATTTTCATAATTTCTTTGCGTTTTGGTTTGTTAATGGAACAGAAGTACATAATAAGAATTTGTAGATATTTATCATGATGAAATTTCAAGCAACTCCCAAGACCTTGCCAATCGGCAATTAGGTTTCTACTTCATAGCCACCAAGAAGTTGTTACTCTCCTTTAGTGGCTTAGCAAGGTATTGCAGGATGCAACTCTCTTTGGCCCTTGATTGATTAACTTGGTTCTTCCAGAGCATTGAAAATTTAGCCCATTTGGCTTTCAGGGAACAGACCATAAGGTGCCGTGACGTTATATATCTTGTAGTTGATTCTTATCATTTACACCTCTAAATGGCTAAATCCAAGTTTTTAGTCTATTAGATCGTCTGTAAGCTAAATGCAACAATGGTTTTAGTTCTCTAATGACACTGAATATTCGTTTAATAAATTCGATTGTAGCTGACATCTGTCCTTTGTTTCCTGCTCCAGAGATCATCTTGCTAAATATGCTCAAGTTTACCCAGCAAAGTTCATTCTAGGTTACTGCTCAACGTACATATTCATGCAGACATTTATGATTCCTGGGACAATTTTCATGTCCTTACTAGCTGGGGCACTCTTTGGTGTTAAAGGCATTTTTTTGGTTGTCTTTAATGCAACAGCTGGTGCATCGTGCTGCTATTTTCTATCTAAACTTATTGGCAAGCCTATTGTTACTTGGTTATGGCCTGAGAGATTGAGATATTTCCAGGCTGAGGTACCTATTTTTATTCCATTCTTCTTTTTCATTTTGTTATAATTTTAAAATGTCAGTTGCTACATTCGTAGATGGAAATCTTATCTTTAGCACTTCTTCTGTTTCAGATAGCAAAGCGGAGAGAGAAATTGATTAATTACATGCTCTTTTTGAGAGTTACCCCAACATTACCAAATCTCTTTATCAATCTGGCATCACCTATTGTGGATATACCATTTCATATTTTCTTTCTGGCAACTGTTATTGGTCTTATTCCAGCGTCCTACATTACAGTTAGGGTAAGACTCTTACCTTTCATTCTCAAGTTCTTTAATCTTCTTTTTGGATAGTAGTATTGCCGAAGGCAGAATTAGGGTCTAGCATGTTCATCCCTACAATATTGTTCATATTGCCACTGCTTTTGTTTCAGGCTGGACTTGCTCTTGGAGATCTAAAATCAGTCAAAGATCTATATGATGTTAAGACCTTGGCATTGCTTTTCCTCATTGGGTGTCTTTTATTAGTTCCAACCCTTTTGAAGAGGAAACGCATATATGAATAGGATGTTGTGAGCTTCTACACATTTATGGAGACGGAACACAAAATGATTTTTCTTTTCACTGTACTTGCATTTTATAACCAGGCCCCCGAGGGTCCAGGACCATGTTTCTACACTACTGCCGATTGGTCAAAAAGGAATTTACGTTTGGTAGTGATTCGCGAGTTTGATCGATTACTCTACTATAGCTCAAAGGCAGCAACTCACTGTTTATTAAAATTTATGTATTTTGATTAGGTCACATCCTTGCCGGGGTTTTATCCAAAATCGCGTGACAGAAATCTTGGGTGGCGATGAGACATGTCATGTACCAAACAATTATGTAGATATAGCATTTGATTCAATATCAGTATAGCATCACGGAGAAGTTATTTAAGTGATATAACACGAGATCTCTTTAATGGTGATGTACCATATTGTGAAAGCTTATCCACCTTTGCTGTTGGAAAAATATGAGAACTTGCTTTAGTTATTAATTGTAATATGCTTGAATATGACTCCTAGTTTGCTTTTCATTATGTGCTTGATTAATTTTTTCGTCTGATTGCCTCATCCTTCAAGAATTGCCCATGTATTAATTATATTGTCATATGATCTTTAAAGCTCTGTTTCATGATTTAAGGTTAAGCCAAGGGTTGGTGGGAAGGTTTTTAACTTTGTTCTTCAAATTAAGTGCTGTGCTGAATTTTTATAGTCGAAAAGTTTAGTAGGTTCGATAAACATTTATACTTGTGCATTGTAGGATTGTCATTTCTATTGTTGGCTTCCGTCAACAATGATGGTTTTAATGCCGATCTGAGGTGGGCTTCTTGCTTTGAGGTCTTCTAGGTTTGCCTTTCAACGCTTCAAGCTGTGGTAAAAGGGCAATCCCTAAATATTGTTATCCTAAGCTTGACTAGTGTGTCTGATGCCAAGCGTACAGTTCTATAGGACTGGAAATAATAATTATGGTAGCGACTAGCTAGGAAAGTGCTATGGAGGGGAAGGTGGCTTTGATGGTTGACTTGAGAACTAGGACAACATATCTGTTGGTAACATTTTAATGTCAGTTTGCTAATTTCATCGTCCAAAAATTCATTTAAACTTGTACGAGGATTTAACACAAACTTACCGAAGGAAAATTGTCATTAAAGTATATCAGGTATCCTTTATTCCGAAGGATAATTTCTTCGTGTAATTTTATCACAGTAAATTGTTTAAGGAGATTCTTTATTTTTCATTTAGTACAAATTTTGGTAAAAGAACATCCTCCTTTGTCAATAACACATGAATTCCTATATGCTGAAGATCATATGCAGTAGTAACTACTTCTATCAAAAACCTAAGTGATTATTGAAGTCAAAAATATTGCACCACTTGTTAATTTTCCAAACAAGACTGGAAGCCCATGTTTGTTACACAGTTTGGATGGGAGTGGACAGGTCAACAATAGACAAAATTTTAGCTTTTTTCTTCTTTAATGTTGTTCAATACCGTCCAATCAACCAGATCAAAGAGTAAGAAGCTATACAGAAGATGGCCTCCATTTATTCCTTCCCTTTGTTTTTTCCTTCCAGTGCATCTGCCAAGTTAAAATTCAAGTTGCCTCTCATGGTTCTACCCCCAACCCCAGCATTTCCCTTTCTCATCATTGTAGCAAATTCTCCATAATCTATACGGCCATCCTGCAATGGTAGAGTTAGATAACAATGTTAGCTTTAAGGTTTTCAAGCACTGAAATTACAGTCCGTCAGTTGCAGTTAGGAATACGTACATTGTCTATGTCGATTTCACTAATCATGTCCTCCAGATGAACATCCCCGAGGCCAAAGTCTTTGCACGCCTGTTGAAGCTCATCAATGGTTATATAACCACTTCCATCCTTGTCGAAGAATGCGAATGCAGCGAGCAAATTTTCCTCCCTTTCCATCTTATTCATATGTAAGGTTGCAGCAAGAAATTCACCATAGTCAATACTCCCGTTGTTGTCAATATCAGCCTGCCAGAAAACTCACCATCTGAATGTTGCATGACCATTCGGGGAAAACTATGCACTAGAATAGAGATACTAGTATACCGCATCCATGAGTGCCAAGATTTCTGATTCCATTAATTCAGAACCGACTCTTTTCAGACCTTGTTTGAGTTCCTCGAACGTTATTGTCCCACTATTATCTGTATCAATCATTTTGAACAACTGCCTCAATCCACCGATTTCTTCTTCTGAAAGTCTTTCTGCTATGACCTGCATAAGGTAGTTTCTCAAAAAATGCATTATCAAAGACTGAACTGTATCAGATCCTAAAAGTTAGGTTCAATTTGAGTACTAGATGAGTATTTAACAGATCAAACTGTTAAGATTGCATCAGTAAGAATGAAGAATAATCATCAGATATATAATTCTGGAAACTAACTTCGTCAACCAATACAATGTAAGTAAATTGGGAAAGACATCAAATGGGAACATACGTGCAATGCCATCTTTTTAAGTTTGTTCATGGCGCAGAACTGCTTTAGGCGTGAAAGAACTGCAGATCCCAAAGGTTTGTCTGGGGCAACTGTGTCGTCCACAATCCAAGGATGACCTATTACAAAAGCCAATATTCCTTTATCGGATAATACTTAATAAAACCAGAGCGGACATAGTTCACAAGAGAAGCAAAAGTATATTACTTACATAGGACTTCATGAGCAGATATTCGTCTTTTAGGGTCTCTATCAAGCATCTTCCCTGTAAGATCTTTTGCACTTGCCGAAATGTTTGGCCATGGTTCAGATTCAAAATCTATTTTTCCTTTCAGAATTTGTCTGAAGATACCATTATCTGTCTCTACAAGTCGTAAATTTGAAAGAAGAAAAGAGATGAACAAGGGAAAATTAAAAGACGAAACTAATTGTAGGTTAATGAAATTGGTGAATTCGAAAGCTCACCGGCCCAAAATGGCGGAACCCCACATAATAATATGTAGAGGATGACGCCAGCGCTCCATACATCACTTTCATGGCCGTAATACTTATGCAACACTTCAGGCACGACATAGTAGGGACTTCCAACTACATCAGAATGATATTGTCCTGGCGAGAGATGTGCGAGGAGGAACATTATCATCAAATTCTCCATCAGATTATCTCGCTAATTCTCGAGTACAAATAAATTCGACGGACACATTTAATCGACATAGTTGAACTGAGAAGTGAACAAAATGGATCAAACAGAATCCAAGAACATACCAGGTTTGAAGAAAACTGATAACCCAAAATCCGTAGCCTTAAGCTTTGCATCCTCATCAGGAGTATCGAAAAGGAAATTTTCTGGCTTGAGATCCCTATGCATTACACCAAGAGAATGACAAGCCTCAACCACCCCAACAATGGTTTTCATAAGCTGAGCCGCCTTTCTCTCGCTGTAATGCCCCTTCTGAACAATCCTATCGAAAAGCTCGCCACCTGCACATAATTCCATAACCAAATGAACAAACACATTATCTTCATGAGTCCCTTTGATCCTCACAACATGAGGATGCTCCGACAAATGGTGCATTATTTGAATTTCCCTCCAAACATCGTCATAATCCTCCCTGCACAAAAGCTTGCGTTTTGGGATCGATTTGCATGCGTATTCAATGCCTGTGGCCTTCTCTATGCAATGATAAGTCGTCCCAAACTGGCCTTGGCCTAATTTTCTCCCCAAATTGTAATGATCTCGGAGTCTTGGAGTTTGATAAGGAAGAACTGCTGATGCAATTTTTGAGGATGTTCCTGATGAATGTTTCTTCATGAGTAGTTAGAAGGGATCTCTCTCTCTCTCTCTCTCTCAGCACTTTGTTCTCTTTCTATCTCCAAGTACTTTTTGTTTCTTGATTTCAAGTTTGAGAAAATCTCTGTTCTGTTGTTGTTAGTCCATGAATTGGTAAGAAGTAACTAACAATTGATTTTTTATCATACAATGTGGCGGGGTTTGTTTTGGAGCTTGACTAAGTGCAATTTGCCTTATCCTTGTGGTAATTTCTCATAATTATATTGAATAAAGTCACCACTATTAGAGTTAGTGGAATCTTTTTACACTTGGGGTGGCAATACATCAGATGGAAACGAGAGGGTCGTTGGAATCTTTGAGGCAGAACGGAAATTAAAATATTCTTATTTATCATCTCGTTTAATTATTTATTTTTAAATACAAATTTAATTTAAGAATATAAGAATTAAACAAAATAAAAAGATTCTGAACGGCTTTGAGATACTCGAGACAAATTATTTATATTTTTTACATGATAAATTATATCCACTAAATTTTGACAACTCGAAATTGTTGTGAATTGTCAACATTTACGTGGTGGGACAAGGAAAAGGACAACCAAACTAGGACAGCAAATCTAAACTTAATTGCAAGGTAGAATGAGGTATTTTGCCTACACTTCTATTTTCAATGTAATATTAATTTTTTTCGTGTATATTTTTATTTTAATTAAAAGATAATGGTGATAACATCTTTGAAATAAAAATAAATATTTTTTAATAACAGAATGAAATTCAATTATAAGTGCATTTAGTTCAACTAGTAGACTTTGAAAGAAGGCTTCTCTCTCTCTCTCTCTCTCTCTCTCTCTCTCTCTCTTTTTCTCAAAAGAAAAACATAATAGTTTTGTAATGAAACTACAGTTTCTTAATATCGAAATATTATACAAATGATGTTTAACCTTTCATCATAATCATCTTATTCAATCCTCGTACACAGTGCAAAGCAACATAGTTAAATTATATCTGTAAAGTAATAATCTCTCACACTTGAGTCTTTCCGGGTCCAGAATGCAGGTGGAGAGTTTGGCTGGGCACGACCTGAAGCACACCGGGTTGTTCTGCCAGAATATTCATTAATTAGTAGTCAGAACAATTAATAGTGATTCATAAGGACCAAACACTGCAATATATTCCGAGGAAGAAATTGTAGCCAGAAAGTATGATGAACGCTATGCATAAAGAGCTAAACTACGAAACACATTAATCACCTCGACGAAAATATGTTTCGACAACTCCGTTCAACTTTGTGAGTTTCACAAAGAATGATCTTATATGTCCATAGGCAAGGTACATAATTAAACAGAAATTATAATCTCCTTAAAGTAGACTCATTTCTTTAATGGTGCTATAGACTGGCATGTGTTGAAATATTTAATACCAGGATTTAGCATTTTGAGATAGATAAATATGCTCCATGTCACAGGGTGGAGTGGGGGTGCTAAAACCACAAATAACCAATGATAGAAAAGACATAATTGCTAAGGTGTTTTTTCTTCATAAGGTGCGCCTCTAAGGTCTCACTATAAACCAAAAAAATGTCGGAAAAAAAAAACTATTAAAATGCTAAATAAGCACAAGGACCAAACTACATGTACCTAATAATTTATCTAATAGATTACCGAATCGACAAGTGGCGGCCCCTCCAAGTAAAACATTAGGTAAGCCCCTGTTTGGCCTGCATTCTTGGCCGGTTAGAATGAAAAAATTGGCCGTTATATATACAGTCGATGGGGCCCACATTTGGGAAGAAACTGGCAAAAAATTGACAAAAACTGGCAGCAAAAATAAATTAGTACTTGAAATGTCAAAAATGTCCTGCTAAGAATATTGAATACAAAAATTTAAGGGGCAGCAAGGTCTTTTCACAATTATATTTAATTGACTGCACATGTATATTTCAAACATGGCTGCTACGGTAGGGCCCATTGATTGTATTTAACGGTCAATTTTTATTTCTAATTAACCAAGAATGCAGGGCAAGCAGGGTCTAAGTTAATAGGTACAAATAGAATTATTCTAAGCACAATAATAAATCAATTTCAAATTTTATGATAGAACAATTTAAAGTGAGCAAATAAATAAAAGAAAACTCTGTAAGTAACAAATGAGAAACTATTACTTTAGATGGTGGGACGGTGAACTATCCCCAGATTGGGTCTATGAAAAATAGAAGGAAATAAATACCTCAACACGTTCATCGTGAGAATGTCTTTTGAGGTGTGTGACTGTGGCCTCCTTAATTTTCCAAACTTACTTATTATGGTTCAAGAGTGCCCCACGAAACACTAAAATTTTGATTGACCACTTTGGAAATAGCCCACTACTGCCCATTAAAGCGGCTTCAATTGGGATTTTTTTTTAAACCATGAGAAAAACATAATTTTCTAGACTTATTTAATATGCTTCAAGTGTGCCCCAAGAAACACTAAAATTCTCATCCACTCACTTTGGAAATAGGCAAAGAAGATACAAGGTTTTAGGCTTGATGAATAGGAAAGGCTATCATAGGAAGCAACCAAAAATAAGACCAAGTTAAATACGACTCCTTAAAAGGCCAAAAGATTCTACCAAAAGGTCGCCAAGATCTCTTTACAAACCTAACTGTGATACAAGTAAAGAGCAAATGCACTTGTGTATGAAAACATGCCCTTTTCAACATCCAAGTGCAATGTCAATTTACGGAACCAAGAAACCATTCCATCTCTGCCCTCTTATTCCGTAAAACTACAATCTTTTGAAATTTTTGAAGTACCAAAATGTAACAGATACAAGCGTGCTTTACTCTTTTATGACTTCTAGATGCACCTTGGCCTCCAGCCAGACCAAGCGAGCTAAAATGATTCATTAGCATCAGGCCATATCAATGTATAAATTTCATCTACAATGTGACACAGAGGGAACACTGATATATTATGTGACAAGATCTAGAATCTCCAAATTTCTTTTCAAGGAAACGGAGAGCTGAAAAAAAAAAAAAATGCGAAGGACATCACATTTCCATGGAAAACAAGTTTGGAAACACAATCAACCAATCACGTTTTGATGGTAAATTGAATTTGTATCTATTTTGACAAGAGTAGAAATCTGACTGAAATAGAGTCCATTCTCCTTTTTTTCTCTTCCCATTTACTTCTCTAAATCCAAGACCCTAACAATGTCTAAAGTTGGAGTTTTCCACCCTGGCAGAGGTGCTAAGGCTACAAATGCTACAGCATTTACTATTAAGATTTATGCTTCAAAAGACACGAGGAACTAAACGTATAAATTTACAATGTTGAAACTCCATATAGCATTAATGCTTCCCGTAATGGCAAATATAATTGTTAGCACAGCACTCAAACAAACGAGGGGTCAAGAAGTGAGAGTTAGCCTGTAGAGTTTAGCACAAAGAAATTATCTTTTATTAAACACCTGCTTGTACAATTTGATTTTATAGCATATACATAAAACACCACTCACTAATATATTATTTACATAATGGGTCCAATCCTCAACCAATGAGCACTCTACTGCCACTAGAACTCGCTTATCTTTAATTCACTCTCAACTCTATCATGCATACAATAAGTCTGTGACATAACCAACTTTGCCTTGTAGAGAAATCTATATAGCCACACAAAATTACCTACTTGGAATGTACCGGATTCTGTTTGTCTTCAACAAGAAAAATCTAGAAATAATCAAACTTATAAAACAAGAAAGATGAATGGAGGAAGACCCAATAGGTTCTAAAACTCTCACATCGGTGTTGCATCTTCTATTCTCCCCTTTAGCACTGACTCTTTGGTTTAGCTCCTCTCTTTTAATCATTCCTCAAGAGTTTTTGAAGACAGTGTTGCAAATGTGTCTCGTGCTTTCTTTGATATGTATTTGTCTTTTATGTATTCCAATAACTCTTCCTCAACAACATTGTTGTCTTCATAGCAAACATGCCCTTAACTAATTTAATTTTCTATTTCTTCATAGCGCCAGAGTCCTTTGGCAGTCTCATGTCACTGCTGCCATCTACATTCCATGAGTCTTGCCTTCGGAGACCATGTGGAATATTTTTTATTGTTGAGCTTCTTAATTCCACCAACCACTTGTAGGTCGCTCATTGTGACTTAGATAACCTCATCGTTACCAATCAAGCTTTATCGAAGCTTCACAATCTTCAGAAGCTCAAAAAAACCTTCCCTCAACCACCTTGCTCTAATACCAAATTGTAGAGTTTAACACAAAGAAATTCTCTTTTATTAACAACCCACTTGTACAATTTGATTATATAGCATATATATAAAACACCACTCACTTATATTTTATTTACACAATGGGACTATCCTCACCCAATGAGCACTCTACTGCTACTAGCATTCACTTCTCTCTCCAATTCACTCTCAATTCTCTCATGCATACAATACTAGCAATCACTTCTCCCTCCAATTCACTCTCAATTCTCTATGCATACAATGAGAACTAACCTTTTATATTTTCTCAGCAAAATTCATTATGAAATAGTATTTTGATAGAAAATGTGTGGTTAAAAAATAAGGAAAAAATTTGAGTTTGCGTGTAATATCATTTTATTGAAAAAATGTGGTTAAAAATAAGAGAGAAAAAAATGTATTTTGAAAATAATGGAGACCAAAGGGCATAGTGTTCTAAAGTCGGTGAAATAAGCGACTTTGCCATCTAGAGAAATCAAAATAACAATACAATATTATCTATTTGGAATGTTCCAGATTCTGTTTGGCTTCAACGAGAAAAATCTAGAAATAATCAAACTTATTAAACAAGAAAGATAAATGAAGGAAGACCCAGAAGGTTCAAAAACTTCCATGTCGGTGCTGCATCTTCATAGCCCACCAAGAATTCATGCTATCAATGCATTTCATGTTGGAATACTATTCAAAACACGAAGGTTGTAATATTAAAGTCTGATTCATCAAAATTATGTAGAATTGAAACCAAAAGGAGATCAAAATTCAGAAGCAAATAAAACATAAATTTTCTAGGTTAGTGAACTGAAACAAAAAAGAAAAGCAAAACTTACTCGAAAGTTGAGAGACCTGGTCTGAGGTCAGCTTAGCAGAAAAGCCACTTGCAGCATGCTTGTAACTATACACCAGAGCCTCCTTTGCAGCATCCTCACTTTTTGAGAACCCCATCAAAATTCAAACAAACCCTATTAAAACCCATAAATTCATAGTACCATGCACTCAATTTCATTCCAATCAATTCAATAACAGCCCGCACAGACTGCTTCTATATTGAATAGTGGAAATTACAGCCATCAAGAATTTTAAACTTTCCATTTCAAAATCAAGATTTACAATTTTTTTAAAAAAGAAAATCAGATGATAATTAAAATTTAAAATATTAATAATTATATTATAAATTAGGGTGTGTTTAAGCCACATTATTTTGGAAGAATGTATTATGAAATAGTATATTGATGGAGAATGTGTGGTTGAAAAAGAAGGAAAAGTTATTGATGAGATGGAAAATATTATTTTATTAAAGAATGTGTGGTTGAAAATAAGTAGAAGAATGAAAATGAAAATTTTAATGCGTACCAAACAGGGGCTTAATTTATATACTCAAACCCTACCCCATCCACCCCCTAATCATTTTCTCCCTCACCTTCTTCCTCTCCCATCTCTCTCTACCCTCCCCTCACAAAAGTACCGATGCCGCAGCCATGGAGACCATCCCACCTT
>CAIGRL010257024.1:0-11428 GCA_903798325.1 Fraxinus xanthoxyloides | reverse complement strand
TTTTCGAGTAGAATTGAACATATTCTCGCATACCATTTGACTATATTTCAATGAAAAACACAATGTACAAGAATGCATGACGTTTTGTAAACATTTAGAGATTTACGTAAAGTATAGTGGTATATTTCTATCCCCTATCGGACCCTACGATGATTTATACATTGTAGAATCTATTTTACTTCTTTTGAATGCATAAAATAGATCATATAAACTCACATAATCACATGTATTTAACTATGGAGGCAAGAAAATGTATATAAATCATTCGACATCCATCGATCGTGTTTAAATATCAAATTGAAAAATAGAGAATTAAAGGTCACATTACGAGGTTCATCGTTCACCTAGTACATAAAAATTCTAGCCTAGCATGGATAAAATAAAAGGACAATAAAAATAATGAAGAGAAGACATCACCCAAAAACTAGAAATTAGGCTTGAAATCTTGAATCTTGAATGAAATCTCTTGTTCTAGCCCTCTTCCTTATTCTTCAATGTTGTTTTTCCATCTAAGAATGCGTAAATCCTCTTTTGGATGAGATTAGTGTTATATAGAACGTCAAAATACCTTACCATAAGATATTTGGTCAAACAAGGAAACCAGATTTTTTGCGCGCAGATTGAACCATGCGACAACACGGTTATAAAAATTAGGCACTGTTCTTCTCCTTTAGTGCTTGGGAGACTGCATGAACTTTCTACCATGTGAAAGCATGGTAGAAATTATTTTCCATTTGATTCAGTTTGGTCCACAAATTTTATTTCATTTACTGTTTGGTCTTGCTTCCTTCTCCTTCTTCTTTTCTAACATTCCATGACATCACAACGTGTTACTTAGTTTAATTCCATGCTTGATTCGCCATTCGGACCATCTTCTAAATAATTGCATTTTGGTTCCCGAAGTTTCATTTTCTTCCAATTTGGCCATTTTTCACTCGCTTTTGCATACTCTTCATTTCATCCATCAATGTAATCCTACAAGCGCAAATTATATTGAATTAAGTCATATTTAAACATATAAATCAACAATATTCCATGTTTAGTGGCCTAAATAAGTATGCAAAACGTACTTATCAGTCAGCTGGTCCATATACCTAGTATCACGATGATGCCAACCCTCGATAACAATTGTATCTGCAACTTGATTCCTCTATTTGAAGATGTGGAAAATAGTATAGCTGTCAAATAAAACGATATCTTCAATCTGTCGGAGTAAATGCCATGGTTAGCCAACGGTCCGCCACCTCTGATAATGCAGTAGATGGCCACACTCGAGTCGACCTCAACCCAAATATTTGAAAAGACAAGATCTCTAGCCAGCAGTATCCCATCACGAATATCTCTAAGTTCCGCTTCTAAAATCAAACATTGTCCATATGATACGGAGAAAGCCCAAATACAGTTTCCTGCGTGATCCCTAATTATGCCTTTCCCACTCGCAAACCTATCCTTAATACAACCATTGGTGTTGATCTTGACAGACCCAATTGATAGTGTGCGCCACCAAACTATAATAGGGGAAGGAGATGAAGGTAGGGTCAAAGAAATACCAAAAAGCAGAGCAAGCTGCATGTCGTTAGCCAATGTTGCGATTGGAATAATCTACCAATATGGAGGAAAGATATCATACGATATACTCTCCAGATAATACGTCTTGAAGTCATGCGTATGTTCCTGTGCTTAGCATTATTCCTATCAGTCCAAAGAAACCAGAAAATCAATAGAGGACTAATGATTCGAATGTGCCCGATCCTTGCAAACTGTCCGAATACCTCCATCTCGAAAATCTCTGTATGACACTCTCTTCTGCACTCGTGGTAATCTGAAATAAAGCCCCAAAATGTTGCTAAACATGATCAGAAATACTGCTACCAATAAAAATATGAGTGATGGTCTCAATCTCTGAACAACACCGATATCGAGAAGCTAACTGACTGCTTATCCTTCTCTGGATAATGACATCAACTGGTATTAAGCCCTGCCATAATTTCCAACAGAAGAATGAAACGGTAGGAAGTATGATATGGCTCCACATTAGGCAAAATGAATCTTGCACTGGCCTGCTAGAGCAGACAGTTGCCATGTTGATTTAGTAGTAAATCTACCATCTGATGTGACGCTCCAGAAAATGTGATTCGAGATGTCAAGACATAGTAGAATGACGACAATCTGCTCTGCTATAGCTGATGGAAAGGCCTATAGTAATGGCCTAAAATTCCATCCAGTCTCCTCGAAAACGTCATGCACCCTTGCAGATGTGTGCTGCCTGTGTGAGAAAATGGATGCCAATGTAGAATTATCCATCCAACAATCATGCCAAAAAAAGATCTACCCTATCCCAAGGCGCCACGCAATGTGTCTCTCGGCATGTGGTCCAAAACTCTTAATTCTCTTCCAAATAGGATAGGCTGAATGAGGAACCACAGCAAGCCATGGATGTATCCCTCTACAATATTTGCCCAGTAAAAACTAAACCCACAGAGAACTCTGAGACCTGAACAGACACCATAGCTTCAATGAAAATTTGTCTATCGTATCCTGTAATCATCTAAAGCTCAGACCTCTATCGTCAGCCAGAAGGCAAATCGCCTTTCAACTCCGCTAGTGTAGATAATGCGCATGATCCTTAAAATCACATAGGAATCGCGTAAAAATACTTTCCAACCTTTTCAAAATGACTTTAGGAAGTCGCATAATTTGGAAAAGATATAGTGGTACAGAGGAAAGAACATACTTTAGTAGAGTAATCCTGCTACCAGGAGAAAGAAGGCGTGAAGCCTATCCATAAATCCTATTCATCACCTTCATAATGAGATTATCATATAGAAAGCTCCTCTTAACCCCTTTAAACAAAGGGACTCCCAGATATGTGAACGGTTGTCTTTGATGTGAAAATTCAATCAAAATCACAAACCTCCATATCTGAATATTAGATGCTCGCCTAGGCAATATAAGACCATTCTTATCTCTATTCACCAATTGGCCAGAGACCCACTCATAGTAATCCAAACAATCGATGACCCGTCTGATAGACTTCTCCCGTCCATTGGTAAATATAATCATATATTAGCAAAGGCAAGATGAGAGACAAGAATTTTACCTCCATGTTGACACTGCATACTAGGATATGTCAGAAACCTCTGAGTAAGAAATTGAGAAAGGTAATCCGCCGCAATAATAAATAAGGATGAAGAGATATAATCTTGTCTAAGTCCCTACGATGAAGAAAAGAAACCATATGACCGCCCATTCAGAAGCACTGAGAATCGACACTCCGATATACAACGTCTGATCCGATCAATCCACAACTCGTCAAAACCAAATGCCTCCAGTATAAAATAAATGAATCCTCAATCCATACAATCATATGCTTTAGCCATGTCAAATTTCAACATAACATTCCCTCCACGTATTTTGTTATCCAACGTGTGTAGAAGCTCCTGGGTCAACAAAACATTGTCCTAATAAGTCGACCAGGGACAAATCCACTCTGGTGAGGAGAAATAATACAAGGTAGAAATGAACTCAATTTGTTATTCAACGGCTTTGTCATAAGCTTATTGAACACCGTACACAGATTGATAGGTCGGTAATCTATCTATCTACAAGCATTATCCCTATTCGAAAGCAAAACAATAGAAGTAGTAGCAAATCCTCTTGGCAAATGAACACCCTCAAAGAAAACAATGACTACACCGTATACATCATCTTGTATAATATCCCAACAGTATTGGTAGAATAATGATAAAAATACATCAGGGCCTGCAGTACTATCAGCATCAATACTGAAAATAGCCTCACGCACCTCTTTAATCGAAGGAAAGCGGTTCAGTGCCATATTGTCTACCTTCGTTAGTATCCTATGTATGATATCAGGATGGATATACTCTAGAGGCTATGAAGGAGAGGATAATAATTCTTGGAAAAAAAGAGATGCCGAGCTCTGAATATCTGCTGAAGTAGTAAGAACTTCCCCTGCCGGAGTCGTGATGGTCCTAATACGAGATTTGATCCATCCTTGTACCAGCAAATGAAAATATCAAGTGTTGCGTTCTCCCTCACATACCCGATGATAGCAGCCACTTTGCTTCCAAAAACCCTCCTCAATAGCTAAGTCCGATTCAAATCAGCCCGTGCATGACGTAGTAAGTCACGGTCCTCTGGTATAGGATCAACCTCAAAATCAATCTCTACCTGGTCAACCCTCTCCTCAGCGTCTCCAACTCTCTGGACCACGTCACCAAATACTCATCAATTCCACCATCTTAGTCCCTGTTTCAGCCTAAATAACTTCTCCCAAAGAGCGGCCATTTCTGTAAGATGAGTAGGGAGTTACTACTTTTGAAAAAAGAAGGCTGAGAAGTCATGATATTTGGTCCAAACATTGATGAATCTAAATGGCTTATGACCTAAATCATCATCAGAAATCCACTGTAACAGCAGAGGAGAGTGATCAGATGAAGACGATTCAGATGAGTCATAGTAAGTTGTCTACAAAAGTATGTAGCTAAAGAGTTAATCAAAACTCTATCCAATCTTTTACTGACCCTACCATTCATCCAGGTAAACTGAGACCTAGAAAAGATAACGTCCTCTAAGCCACAATCCAACATCATATCAGAAAAATCAGTAGAACCACGATCTTGACAACTATGATCAGCATGCTCAGCATCATAAGTGATGACGTTAAAGAGACCCCCAACAAGCCAATGATCATCCATAGAGAGGGAAATGTGGTGAAAACCTGCCCACAAGTCCCTCCTAACACAGGCCGACANATCAGATGAAGACGATTCAGATGAGTCATAGTAAGTTGTCTACAAAAGTATGTAGCTAAAGAGTTAATCAAAACTCTATCCAATCTTTTACTGACCCTACCATTCATCCAGGTAAACTGAGACCTAGAAAAGATAACGTCCTCTAAGCCACAATCCAACATCATATCAGAAAAATCAGTAGAACCACGATCTTGACAACTATGATCAGCATGCTCAGCATCATAAGTGATGACGTTAAAGAGACCCCCAACAAGCCAATGATCATCCATAGAGAGGGAAATGTGGTGAAAACCTGCCCACAAGTCCCTCCTAACACAGGCCGACAAGCTACATAAACAGAAGTCAAGTAAATAGGTCGTGCTAGTCTAGGATCCACAACTTTGACATGTAGGAATTGGATATGATCCTCAATAATAGTAACGGTAGTACCCACGTACTAGAATACCCATATCTTATTTGACTCATTCTGAACCTCAGTATCGAAATGCAGATAACGACGAATAAAATCAAACCTACTCTCCAAAACCATAGGCTCCAGAATAACCAAAATATAAAACCGATGAAGCTGAATAAGTTTTCTTTGACGCCCACGAGTAGCTATATTAGCTACACCTCTCACATTCTAGACGATGGCACTCATCTGGATGTACGTGAAGAGGTATACTGTGACCGACTCCTGGTCATCATCCTAGGTAGTGACTTGTCAGGAACTTTCGAATGTCTCTTCCGACTTATTAGGACAAATCTATCTTCCTCTGTCCTACAGCTAGACTTGTCAAGTCATTAGAAGAAGATCTACGAAAAGGACCCTGGTGGTGAGCTTCAACCTGAGGGAAACAACTTGAATCCGAATGCTCCTTAGAAAGAGGAGCCTCCAAACTCTGCTGACACTATGCAATAGGCACATTCGTACTACTAAAGCCCTGCGGCCTCTTGAGCATCTCCGTTAAGAGAGGGTCCAAGTATGTAAAAACAACTGTCATATAAGCACAGCTGATGGGGATCGAAGCCTGAATACTTGAATGATCAACTGATGAAACAAGAAGTGTCTGAGGAACAACCTTGTGAGGAGCAACAATAAGATGATCTAGTGGCAAAGAAGTAGTAGTCTAAGTAGTAGTAGTGCTGATGATAGGTAGAGAAAGAGAATAAGTAAGAGCTATATGTGCAACAAATGCCTGCGATGAGCTAGCTATAGTGATAGAGCCACTCAGGGCTATAGAAGGAATAGTCTAACAGATGAACTGGGATGGCTTATCTGATGTATTATCCTGTCTCCTCTCATTTCTCTTAATAAGTGTCCGTCTCTAGCGAGGCGTGTTCACAACCTCCTTACCCTTACCTTTATCCTTGGCCTAAACTGGATTAGGCTGTGATTTAGGTCAACAACATCTGGGGCCACAGAAGGTGGAGCAAAGTGGGGGCCACTAGAGCACTTCTCATCTGAATGACCAAAGTGTCTACAGTGAAAGCAAAAAATGGGCACCTTATTATAGACAACAGGTTGCCCACATTTACCATCTTCTCACTCTCTATTCAAATTCAATCAGGGAGTTTACACTCTAAGTCAACCTCAATACAAACCCTCGCCGCACTAGGTCGTCGAAGGTCAGAAGTGGCTTTGTCAATACGAAGTAGAAGCCCAATAGCTTTAGATATAGCAAATAGTGCCCTCTTAGCCCAAAAATGAATAGGAAACAATGGAAATGAAACCCAAATAGGAGCAATAGGAGCCTCATAGTGTGGATTAAAACTAGGAGTCCATTTAAAGACATGCATAGGACAACCATCAATATACCAAGTGGGTTTGAGAAATAATCGTGAATAATCATCCTCGTGCACCATATGGAGTAAGTAGCTGATCTCACAAGCTGAAGTGTGGTGACACTTGAATGAGCACGTGGATGTTTTGTTATAGAACAAAACATTGAAGACCCGCTGGGAGATTCCACATGAATAACTATTTAAGTCAGTGGTTAATCTCTAACGTTCGATTGTAAAATTGGTCCTTTGACTTGAGGTCTACTTGAGGTCATCATAATACCTTATATGAGGATAGTCATACTTTGGTGATGTTGGATGCTGCTCTGCCAATGGTAGCAAATACGGCACTGTTCGGGTATGTCAAGAATCACATGAATATTGTGAATGATCAATAGAAGATTCATCATTCTTAGATAGTAAGAGATTATGATCTACATTTTATCCAGTTAAGTTGATAATGAAATCATTGGCGTCATTTTTGTTCTCTGTGTTGATCGCCATTGGAGGCTAGACAATTGGACAACTTGGATTGCAGATCATAATCATTCGAGTTCAAAAAAAGCAAAGGAGTTTGCATAATTCATCAAATGTATAATTCTTATTATAATTTCTATCTAAACACAAAGTAGATCCTTGTCTGGGAATTGAAAATTGTTTTACTTTTCGCTGCGCGTGATTAAGTAGATTCTCAACAATTAGAACGTTGGTTTCTAACTAATTAAAATTAAGGAGAGATATGAAAATAATTCCAACGGTGAATATTCAAAATATGAGTTGAATTATCTTTGCATCTATGATCAGTTGTGGTTTTCTGTTAGTGGATATGGACTTAGACCAATGTTAGTCTTTTGATTATTTTCATTAATTTGATTTTTATTGTTATTAATTGCGTCATTTACAATTGTTTGCATACAAAAACCCCAACTCATTAGACGAAGTATAAAATATTGAATTACATACTCTTCATGGGGATTGACCCTTACTTACACTACAACATTAGTTTTAGAGGTAATGATATTACTTTTGGGTGCCTGCGACAACACACACCAGTTTGACCACCGATTGGTCTACCAAACTCCTCTACTAAGAAGTAAATGTCCGCTCCACATGAACTTGCCTCATCTGAGCTAGCATCTCTTGGGCATTCCATGAAGCCTAGAAGTTGGCGAAGTTGTTATAAACGTTGGTCTTATCGAAGTTCGCCAAGTAATTTTGGATTGCCCAAACGTCTCCAGCTTTATGGAGCTTATACTTAGCCTTCGTCTTCTTTTAACTATAATTGTTTAGCAACTCCCTAGTCTTTCTCACCTCATCTCTATAGTTGGAGGCAACCTCAAGGTGGTGGGCCACATCTTTTTTCTTCTCCCTTAGATCCTTTACTAGACACTCCGCAGCCACTCGATGCTAAGAGCTCTAGCTACACAAGCATTGCTAGCAAGCAAAAGGCCTTCAGACTAGTAGGAAGCGATGTGGTCCTACCACTCCTCATTCCAATATTTGTTGTAGACTACAATGACGAATGTGGTCTCATGTGGAAGCATTTCTAACAATACAAGAGCGAGCTCTTAGTATTACTCCCCAAAAAGTCTTGTACTTTATCGGATATGGAGGAGGGTTGAGCTGACTTTTTGCCTCTTGAGGAAGAAGGCATAACTAATTCAAAATTTTCCTTCAAAACATTTAAAGGAGGAAGAGACAGCTTCTTCTTGATTATTATCCCATTAGGAACTTAGGTAGGAGGAGAAAGTGGTTTTCTCGCCACGGTAGGCTAGGAATAAGACGCTCCTGATGGGCTCATTTTCTTTGGTTTCTTAGTAAGAGGTTGGATCGCCCGTCAATCACCTCTTGCTTAATTGGATGAGCTGTTCACTTTGCCTCTTGTGAGTGGAAAATGGTCTTAAAAGTGAGAGCTTCGGCAACATTTTGCCTTATTATGGCAAAGTCAAGCTTTAAAGGCCGTTTTTCATAAAGTTTTCTATAAAAATTATACAAGTGTTAGTACCTCAAACTTAAACGCCGAGGAATAGTCTAAATGAAGGTCAAAATATACTTGAGAAGACATCAGCTTGTTATTGACAAAGTGAATGATCTTATCAATCAGCTCAGCATAGCTATGCTTGTAGAATAAGAGCTGGTAAATGATGTGGATGATGTACCACTACTCTTTAGAAATATTATACCAAGGCAACAAGTCTACAAAACACGAAAGAGTGGTTAAACATATGTATACAAATCATAACACATTATTTTAGCAAAAAATACTTACTAGTAATAGAATAGTTGGTAGGAAAGGTCAGAGATGTCATATGGTCCCCCTCCAGGTGTCCCAACACCCAGATACCTAAAACTAGGACCCCTTTTCAGTCCTTTATGGAGCTCGAAAATCCAACCATAAATGGGGAATGAGCCCTCCTTGAGATTAGGTAGTACCACCCCTTGGCCTTGTTACCTATTTTCGATGCTTTTGGAAGGTATGTTGAGTGGAAAACTGAACGGGCATGTCCCCACAATCTGGCTTCAGAAGTGGGGGCTCAATTGGGTCAGAGCCAAGCTATACGACATAAGTACCGAATGAAAGAAGTGATGGAACTCACAATCACACCCCTCGACTTCGGATAGAAGAGTGCTCATGAGGCTCGTGGACTATCATTTCTATACTATCAGGGATCATATACGCTTTTCTAAGTTTTTTAAAGGTCATCTTTGAAGGGTAAGCCGAGGCCCTCCACTGTATAGAGTATCTATCACCTCGACAAGCCTCCTCCAAATGTTTTTTCCTGACCTAATGGCTTTAGCAATGTCCTCAGAATTCAAAATATTCGGTTCACTCATCCTATAAATTACTAAGGCCAGTACCACTCGCTTCAGAGCCATGATTACCACTACCTATACCAGAATTTCTCCTTGAGCCAGACATTGAAAAGAAAACAAATGAAATTGGTAAAAAAATTAGCCAAGAAAAGCTTTTCTAGAACAAATACTCGCTGGAGCTGCTGAAGTACTGGAAATGATAACTATCGTTGGAGATCTCAAATATGCTGCCGAGAATGGATTTCACAAAGTAACAGTGTGATTTCAATTTTTTGCAAGTAAAAAGGTTTAAAAAATCATCAAGGACGCCTTTTATTAGCATATATGATGAACCTGAGTCATTAGATCAAATGCAAATTCATCTCGACAATCCATTTGTCAATACATCTGAGCCGTTGAGATGAAATGTCAAACACGATCAAGGGTACGGATGAAGCAGTGCATCCTAAACGCAAGTGAAGGCGCGTTACCTCGAACTAGTGTAACCGTATGCCATGATTAACAATTATGACCTAGGCGACACGTGTCTTGAAAGCGGGCAATGCTTCTACTAGTTTTATTGAAAATACGCAACAACTTTCAAATCATTGGTACAAAACCCCAAAATGTCTAATCATATCTAAAGCATAAAATCACCATGCTCCAATATTCGAATTTCTGAAGATCTCACATCTACCATCTTAACTTTTCTCAAAGCTTCTATGTTTTAGAGCCTCGAAGTAAGGACCTCACCTCTGCTATCTTAGCTTTTGTCAAAGCTTCTATGTTTTAGAGTCTCATCCTCAAGCAAAGACCTTGCACATACTATCATAACTTTTCTCAGAGCTTCTATGTTTTAGAGCCTCGTCCCCAAGCAAAGACCTCGCCTAGGCCATAACAACTTTTCTCAAAGCTTTTATGTTTCTGAGTCTCATCCTCAAGGAAGGACATCACCTATGCCATCACTATTTTTTCCAAAAGCTTCTATGTTTCAGAGTCTCGTCCTTAAGCAAGAACCTCACTTTTGCCATCACAGCTTTCTCAAAGCTCTTATCATTCAGAGCCTCATCCTTAAGTAGTGACCTAGCCTCTACATCTCTTGCATAACTGCTACAAAACGTATTCCAACTCACTTCTACAATTTCAACTCCATACATTATATAAATATCCATGACTGGACTTGGGATACTATTGTGTTGTGTTCAAATGCACAACTATGCAGCAGAAGAAAGGTAAGATGCCATGCCAATACATCACCTCGATAAAGAGTTCACTTTCACTCTACACCAAAAGTCCACACATTATATAATTATCCATACATAGACTTGGGGGATTATTGTTACGCCTCTTCTGACGAGGCTCCAGATCACCTCTACGTAGTAGGCAGCTAGCAAGTCAACAAGGGCCACAGTCCACATCATCCTTCAACTTGGTCGAGGTAAGGCCATATGTAAGGTAGTTAAGATGATGCATCACTTCCATTGAGGTTCCATGTAGAGGCCGACCACCATGCCCCAGGCGAAGTGCCACACATGCTGTAGGAAAGGAGTTTGAGGCAAACAACCTCACTAACAAAATGCCCATCCCACTTCACATCTTCTTTCAAGAGATATTTCATATAAGTTCCTCTTGAGATTGATTGATGCGAGTCTAGAGATCATACCTAAGCACTAGTGTGACAACTTTTTAGAAACATAAATGTTACCCAAGCCTATGATGTATGGATGTACACCTAGAAAATGACATCTCGACCATCACGATGAGGCCACGTGCCTTTCATCCGACGGTCAGTGTCTTTCATCTTCTACTATAAAAGCTCACACTTAGTTTCATTTGAAAGTAATGTAACTTTATCCACTCAACTATAACATTGCTATCATATTATTCTCTATTTACCATTGTTCTAAAAAAAACTCGCTTAGGCGTCGTTGGTGTCACCTAAGCTTGAGGTGTGGACAAAACTCTTTGCCTTGGTAGTAATCATGAATTAACTAGTCAACTGTCAAGTTGACCGCTTAATGCGTGCCTAGACATTAATTTTTTAATTTTTCCTTCTTTTAAAAGTATTTTATTTGACTTTAGTTTATTATTTTTTT
>CAIGRL010257006.1:0-13559 GCA_903798325.1 Fraxinus xanthoxyloides | reverse complement strand
AAATATCTCCAAACACATGTCGATTCCACTACAGTATGCCCTATTTCAGCCTAAAGAACTCCCAAAGTACATCCATCCCCGTAAGATGTGTAAGAAGCGACCATTTCTGAGCAGCAAAGGATGAAAAATCATGATGCTTAGTCCAAACGTTGAGGAATCTGAAAGGTCTAGGCCCCAAAATCATCATCAGAAACCCACTGAAATAATAAAGGCGAGTGATCAGATGAAGTTCGATTCAAGTGCCTAACAGTAAGTTGTCGACAGAAAGCGGCAGCTGTAGAATTAATAAGTACCCTACCAGTCTCTTTCTGACTCGACCGTTGGACCAAGTATACCAATTCCCAAGGAAACCAGCATCTTCTAAACCACAATCTGACATCATATCAAAGAAAGCAGTAGTACCTCGATCACGAGTATTATGACCATAATGCATGATAAATGGCATGCAACTTTTCTAATTAACAAAGATAGTAGCAAATTCGTCAGAGCTGTGGTAACCGTAAACAAATAGGCCTACTCATAACGAACCATTTAGACTGTTTCCTATTATCACAACTTTTCCCTCTCTTTAGTTTTTAGGAATTGCATGTTGTCTTTGTAAATTAATTAGGATATGTTGCTCATACATGAATTAAACTAGCTTGTTGAAATTAAGTGTAATTATGTCCTGAAGCATCTTGTATCTCCTAGCTTTGATTTTTGCTACCTTTCAATCACATTTTGAAGTAGTTAGCCTTTTCTCACGCCATAAATTCAGCCATTGCATTTGCACTATTTTGTTACTTGTTTGTAAGGATAAATAAGTGATTTTTTTTAGTTTCTTCCAGGTCATGGCTAATTGTTGTGTAGAATTAAGCCTAATTACATCTAGTATATGAAAATATATGTAATGGATTTTATAGGACAGTGTTCTTGTTGTATTTAATTTCCAAGTTGAATTTCTTTAGCCTTGAAAATATTACTTTGTGTTTTCTGTTAAATTGCAAAACTTCGGAACTTCCTGATTAACCCTAATTAGGAAAGGAATAGAGAAACTTTCTACTCATTATTTGGGTGTGAACCCATTGGGTGATGCTAGGTTACTTTTTCGAATTAGATTTACAGAACTCAACTCTGAACAAGGAATAAATGTGGTCACCATAAAACTGATAGACCTACTCATAATGCACCATGTGAGACTGTTTCCTATTATCATTTTAGTTCTGATTTCACTCAATGATTGATTTATATTTCTTACCTTGAAAATGTGTTATACTTAAGTACCATATTACATCTGTGTACTCACTTAGGCTTACAACGCAATGCAGTCAATATCTTGTGTTGATATTGTTAACCTCAAAAAATGTTGTCAACAGATGCTGGGCCCACTCGTGCATACGTAAGCCAAATCTAATACGTTAATGCCAATCGATGGTCAAGATCTCTCCTTAGGATTGGATGTGGGAGTGTCTCAACAACATGAAACGTTATCGTTTAGGTTTTCAGTGAGATAAACGGAACGATATTGTCCACTAAGCAAATCAATAAGAACAAGATTTGTAACTGTATTTTAGTAAAGATGCAAAAATGAGAAAATAATATTGCTCCAAGTATTTTGAGTTGCATTAGTCAACAATTGTTATATGGTGGGGGTATTTATAGTAGTACAAATGAAATGGTGACATTTTGATCAAATTACGCTTGGCCTCATCTTTCTTGGCCGACCCGTCAATTCATAGCCATCACATTGACTTTCATATCTACTCAAAGTATTTAATGTTTTTACAATGACAAGATAAGACACAAATACACTTTTTACAAAGGTAACATCAGTCATTCGAATAAGATCTTCATCATGAGTTCAATCTTTGCACGTGGACCATCACTAGCTGAGGTGGCGGGGCCTCGGCTTACAACCAATGGCCTCTGATAATGGGCCTCAGTTGACACATTAAAGGATAGCAGGATGCGTCCTAGTCCAATTGGGCTGGTCCCACTGCCCAGATATGGTGCTTCTTGGCGCTCCTATTTATGGGTCATAATAATAGTCCCCCAAGTCCATGTATGATTATTTATATCATGCGTGGACTTTAGTAATAAAGTTAGAAAATTTTGAAATTTGTTTTAAAATTTGTGGTATGACATTAGTCCTCCAAGTTTAGGTATAGATATTCATACTGTGCGTAGAATTTAATAAGTTGTTTGAGCTTCTCTTACTTTGCAATAGAAACATGTGTGGTATGTCGTCGTTGAACTGCCTAGATTAATGTACAATAATAGTGAAATTCTTTTTGAAGCATGGGCGAGTTCGTACTTGAACTGGCCCAGGTTGAATTTCTTTTAAAGCGGAGGCGAGTTCGTACTTGAACGGGCAGAGGCCGAATAGTTCGTACTTGAACTGGCCGAGGCCGAATTTCTTTTGAGGTAGAGGCAAGTTCGTACTTAAACTAGCCGAGGCTGAATTTCTTTTGAGGCAGAGGCGAGTTCGTACTTGAACTAGTCGAGGCCGAATTTCTTTTGAGCCAAAGGCGAGTTCATATTTGAATTGGCCGAGGCTAAATTTCTTTTGAAGCAGAAGCGAGTTCATACTTGAACTGGCCGAGGTTGAATTTCCTTTGGAGCAGAGAAGGGTTTGTTTGGAGCAGAGCTTCTAGGAAGAATGACTCAATGCCAAGGCTATAGAACTTAATGTAGAGGTTGATTTGTAAATTAATTATCATGGATATCGGTGCATGTGATTTGATGGTTTCACATGCTTCCAAGGTGGGTTAGATGTATTGAAACAACTTCCAATACACGTACGGCCATTCGTATTGAATGCACAATGATCGCCAATTATTAGCATGCATGATTTAGGGAAAATAGTCACGCGATGAAGCCGATCGGTGAAGCAACGTATTGATCTGAGGTGTTGAAAATATAAAACATTTGAATTCTATAGCTCAGATCGATTGAAGCTTGGACGCCTCTGATCAATTAGTCATCGATCCAACGGCCATGAATAAATCCATCCCTTCTATAAAAGCTAAAATCTGGTCATTTCAATACATTACCTTTGCGAAAAATTCATCAAACCCTCACAAGTTTTCTTGCTTCCGAAGAGTTTTCCGGCCACCATTTTTCGGAGAGTCTTCTAAGTTTTCATCTAGGTATTTTCTTGTAAAAGAAAGGGATTTTTCACCTTTCATTAATATTTTTGTAGCTTTTTCATCATCCTTTTCAATCACCATGTCTATCAAAGCATCAATAGCTATTATAGTAGCCATGTATGGGGAGGATTCTATGTCGGGGGCCTCGGGTGAGTGGTATAGTATGATTGAGTAGCCTATAGACTATGAGGCGGATTGGGGGGTAACAAAATTCCATCTTCCATAACTTCTTCCAAATTAGCCGAATTTAGAGAGACCTACTGCATACCCCATTATATAGAACTCATGGTACCTAAGCCCTCCCCGAACGAGCCTAGTTTTTCGAGGCCAAGCTGCATGGCCTTTAGTGAATACCTACTCAAAGCAGGTGTGTGTCTGCCTATACACCCCTTCTTTAGGGTGGTACTGAGGACCTTTATGTTGTCCCCCACCCAAATTTTTCCAAATAGGTAGAGCTAGGTAATTGGGACATACTTCATTTGGAAGGAGGTCTCCCTAGGCAAGGACATGCCTTTGCATGTCTTCGAGACAATATTCCATGCTAAGGTTGTGCAAAAAGATGACTCCCAGGGGTGGTACTACATCACCCCTTGGGGATCCCATGCTCTTTTCGTAGTTGGGCTCCTCTCTTCATAAAAGGGTGGAAGGAGTCCTAGTTTTGGGTGAGGGGTAGGTGGTAGATGGTTGAGGGAGATGTTGTCCCAGCCTGTACTATGCTGACCCAGTACTACGAAGCTTGTGAGTGCCTCATCTTGTATATTTAGGACCTCTATTGATTTTCTTGGTATTAACTTCCTTATTTGTTTATCTGCAGATTCTAACTCCAGATACGAGCTAACCGAGGGTGAGTGGGAACGGTCCCTGAGTCTCTGAAGCTTTTCTCATCTCCTTGAAATAAATCGGTACTTCTTCGACTTCGGATTGATGGCCCCCAAGGGTAAGAAGTCATTGTACTTAGTTTGCTTTTTACATTGTTTCAACAATTTCTAACTTGTTCCCTGATGCTTGTAGATAAATTTGCCAAGAAGGAATATATCCTGCCAGATATGGCCAATATCATGAAGGCCATAGCCACTACTGGCACTAAGGTATTGAAGCCTTCCTCTTTAGGGGTGAAGCAAGTGAAAACAAGGCTCGAACAGCTCAGCAAAGACAAGTCTAGGAAAGGAACTGGGAAGGAGGACCCTAAAGAGGGTCAGCCGGTTGCTGATAAGGGCAAAGGAGTGGCAGAAAAGCCCCTAAAAAAAGAAAATTGGTCCACATAAGTGGATCTTCTGCAAGTTTTAGGACTTTAGTGTCCCATCCTAGGAAGAGTGCTCCCCAAGAACCGAAGCTCCGCAATCTTCAATAGATGCTGCAAAGGGGGTGCAGGCTCGAAAGGCCAATAAGGAGGTGAAGAAAGACAAGTTACCAGCCTCTGGGGCCACTAAAAAGGCCCAAGTTGAAAGGACCCCAGGGAAGTCTGGGAACTTCTTGGGAGGCAGGGATGATAAGATAGCCCCTGTCGTGATCGAGATGCTGCCACTTGAGGTGAGAAGCTCCACCGAAGTGTTCAATAAGTTTTGGAGCGAGAGGTGGCAGAACTACGTGGCTACCTGTGATACAGTGGATCTCACTGCCACTTTAGTGAGCTAAAGTGCCGGGCTTTTGGGTGGTACTTGAATGTCATACAGTCCTATTTGATATTCAGCAAAGGAACGAAGCCTCGTTCAAAAAGTTGAAGGCTGTAAAGGCCGAACTGAAAAAAGATAAGGTAGAGGCCACTGAACTAAGGGCCCAAAAAGTAGAGGACGAAGCTAAGCTGGCCTTCGCCTTGACTGAGACCGAGGCTCTAAAGAAAGAGGTTCATGAGTCTGAATGTGAGGTGGCTGCCTTAACTAAGAAGGTTGAAATTTCTGATAACCACCAGAAGTTAACTGCAAAGGCTTTTAAGAAAGTGAACCTCAAACTGGCTTGGTGCATGGATTCCAACGACTTCATGGAGAAACAAATAAGGTGGTATAGGGAGGAGGTAAAGAAGTACGAAGCTGATGTTCTTGAGGCTGGTGATATCACAGTGAAGAATTACATTGTAAATTTCCATCTCACTGAGGAGTATCGATGCTTCGTCCTCTACTAGAGAAGAGTCGCATATAATGAGGTAGTTGAGAGGGTTGAGGAGCTTTACTCAGAATTGGATACCTCTGAACCTAAAGTTGAATTCATTTAAGAGGAGGTTCCTCAGACCCCAGTTGAGGAGGGTGAAATAACAGCAGTTGAGCCTGAAGATGCTCCTGTAGAAATGCCTCATTCCCTATCAACAAAAGCCCTTCTACTGAGGCTCCCCCTAGCTCGAATTAGCTAAAATTTAATTATATCTTTATTTAATGAATGAAAAACCTCATCATTTACTATTCATACTTCGTTGTTTTTTCTTCTTAGTGAATGGGCCTCAATAGTATGCCAGGCATAATGGATTCTACTGAATGAAAAACCTCATACTTTACTGTTCATACTTCTTTTTTTCTTCTAAGTGAATGGGCCTCAATAGTATGCCAAGCATAATGGATTTTTACTAAATTGTAATCTGAACCTTAACTGAAATGAACTCTTATAGCTAAATAGGGCTCAATTATGTTGAGCTATTTTGAACTGGTTAAACTTTGAGTTTTGAATGAACTTAACTGTAATTTTGTCAATCAGCTTAATCGAATGCTTTTTCATGTCTCTATTCTGAGGCTCTATCACCTTGTCACATTTAAGGATTTAGCTTTTCTCTTAAAGTTTAACCTCGTCAATGGGGTGCATATGATGTATGCCTCGGAGTTCAAATGAAGTGGTCGCTTTCGGGACTCCAACCTCTCCTACGTGGTGCCCATGCTTTCTTAATTGGAGGATGGTTTATCCAAGTAAGGGCTTTTCCCTTGACATTCAACCTCGTCAAGAGGACGCATGTAATGTACACCTCAGGGTTCAAAGAGGTAGTCCCTTTTGGGACTCCAGCCTCTTCTCCGAGGCGTCCACGCTTCCTTACTTAGAGGATGGTTCCTCCAAGTAAAGGCTTCTCCCTTGAGATTCAGCCTCGTCAAAGGGAGGCATTTGATGTACGCCTTGGAGTTTAAATGAGGTGGTCCCTTTTGGGACTTCAGCCTCTCCTTCGAGGCGCCCTCTCTTCTAAACTTGGAGAATGGTCCATCTAAGTAAGGGCTTCTTCCTTGATGTTCAGCCTCGTTTAAGGGAGGCACGTGATGTATGCTCGGAGTTCAAATGAGGTGGTTCCTTTTGGAACTCCAGCCTCTCCTCCGAGGCGTCCACATTTGAAGACTCTCCTTGGATAAAGCACTTATTTATTTTCAAAGGCTAAAAGCAAGGTCCAACTGTGGCTTACACATTTATAGTACATTCTTAAATACTATACATTCCACGGGTGAGGTTGAACCTTTCCATCCATGTCTTTGATCCAGTAGGTACCAGGTCGAATCTCCTTTTCAATGCGGTAGGGTCCTTTCCAGTTTGGTCCCAAGGTGCCTACCCATGGCTCCTTTGAGGATAGGAGCACTCTGCAAAGAACTAAACCATTTATCCAGAATGACCTCTTCTTTACCTTGGCATTATATATCGAGTCATCTTCGTTTGGTAGGCAGCTAGCCTCAATTAGGACTCATCCTTTTTTTCCTCAAGGAAATCAAGTTCACATCTCCTAAGCTCATCATTTGATATCTCTTTGAAGCTCAACTTTCGAGGGAAGGATAGTCCTACCTCTACCAGGCTCATAGCCTCGGCACCATAAGTCACTGAGAATAGGGTCTCACCAGTTGGAGTCCTGCTTGTGGTTCAGATTGCTCATAGTACCCGAGACAGTTCATCCACCAATGCTCCCTTGGTCGAGTCGAGTTTTCTTTTCAAAGCATGCTTTATGGTTTTTCCACTTGACCATTAACGTGGGGATGATGAGGGGTAGAAAAATGTTTCTTAATTCCCAACTTTTCACAAAGATCCCTCACCTTCTTGTTGTTGAACTATTTCCCGTTATCTAAAACGATTGAGTGGGGGATGCCAAACCAACATATTATATTCCATAACAATTTGAAAGTGTTAGCCTCAGTGATCTTTGCCAAGAGCTCAGCCTTTACCCACTTGGTGAAATAATCAGTTGCAATAATGGCAATATTGGCACTTCCTTTGCCCTTTGGTAAAGGGCCATGAGGTCCACGCCTCACTTGCTAAAGGGCTGAACACCGGAATAAGATCTTGGGAAGGTTGTCTTTGAACATGGGAGAAGGGTTAGCATTTGTCACACTTACGACAAATTGAAGAGCATTCTTTTTCAAAGTAGGCCAATAACGCCCCTGTCTTAGTGCCTTTCTCACCAAGGCAAGTCCTCTAGAGTGGTTGCCGTAAATGAATTCATGGATCTCTTGGAGTATAAAATTGGCTTCTTCTCCTCCTATAAAATGAAGAAGAGGTGAAGAGAATCTATGTTTGTTAAGAACATCCACTAACACAAAATGGTTTGACCTCCTTCTTAGCTTGTAGGCCTTTTCTTTGTTGTCTGGCAAAGCCTGATCCTTGAGATAAGATATGAGAGGCTACATCCAAGTTGGGGTTCCTTCTACCCATATTACCTCTTCTGAAGAGGTGGATGGCCTTAGCAGGTGCTCTGCTGGCACCAGCTCAGGGTCCTTGTAACTTGTTAGCTTGGACAAAGCATTGACATGAGTGTTCTCCATGCGAGAGATTTGATTCAATTCAAATTTCTCAAAAGAGGGGAGCATGTTCATTACCAATTTAAGGTAGGTAGCCATGGCTTTGTCCCAGGCCACGAAGCTGCCATTCACCTAGCCTACAATAAGTTGGGAGTCACTATTGATAAGTAGACTCTTCACTTGCATTTCTTTAGCCAGCCTTTAGCCGGTAAGGAAGGCCTCATATTCAGCTACATTGTTGATGGCCTTAAATCCAAACTGTACAGCACTATTCAACTTATGCCCTTTATGGTTCACTAGTACTATACCTGCGTTCGAACCTGTTTCATCAGGTGAGCCGTCCACAAATAAGTTCCAAGTAGGGGACTCCATTTTCTTGTCTACCTCAGGGATGTCGGCAAATTCAGCCACAAAGTCTGCTAAGGCCTAGCCCATGATGGAATATTGTGCCTTGAAGAGGATTTCAAATTCACTCAATTTTGCTGCCCCATTTCAACAATCTTCCAGAGGCATCAGACTTTTGCAATACTTGTCTGAGCGAAAAGTTGGTTAACACGTGGATGTTGTGAGCCTGGAAGTATGGCCTCAACTTTTGGGATTCCGTTATCAATGCTAAAGTCAAATTCTCCATATCTGGGTACCGTGTTTTAGGAGGTAACAAAGCTTGGCTAAGATAGTCTACCGACAATTGGGTAGAGCCTTATTCTCTAACGAGGACAGTTGTGGCCTCATTAGAGACAACCAAGTACAGTTGCAGAGCTTCTCCAAGCTTGGGTCTCGATAGGAGGGGGGCCTGCCCTAGGTGCTTCTTCAGCTTTGGAAGGCCTCTTCACACTCTTCAGTCCATTGAAACTTCTTGCCTCCCTTTAATATCTTAAAGAATGGGAGACACTTATCGGTAGCATTCGATATAAAGCGACTCAAGTCAACTACTCGACCAGTTAAACTTTGCACTTCTTTTGATTTTTGGGGGACCTCATCTAAACTAATGCCTGAATTTTCTCGAGGTTAACTTCTTTTCCCCGTTGGTTGACCATGTACCCTAGGAATTTGCTCGACGTAACTTCGAATGCGCATTTGAGGAGATTTAGCCTCATGCAGTACTTCCGTAAGATTTGAAATGCGTTGTTGAGATAAGTTATGTGATCACTAACCTTCAGACATTTTATAAGCATGTCGTCTACATAGACCTCCATCGTGTTGCCAAGTAGGTCAGTAAACATTTTGTTCACGAACCTCGGTAAGTAGCTCCGACATTCTTCAGCCCGAAGGGCATCATCTTATAACAATAAAGTCCTTGATCCGTGATGAAGAAGGTGTGTTCCTCATCACCTAGGTACATGGGAATTTGATTGTAATCGGAGTAGGCATCCATGAAAACTCAAAGCCTCGTGTCCGAGGGCAGAGTCCACCAATTGGTCTCTCGGAAGTAGGAAGCTATCCTTGGTACACGCCTTGTTAAGCTTGGAAAAGTCGATGTATACCTTCCACTTCCCGTTATGTTTCTTTACTAGAACTGGGTTGGAGACCCCACTTCGGAAAGAGGGCCTCTTTGATGTAGCCGTTCTTTATTAGTTTGTGCACTTCTTCCTTAAGAGCTTCATATCTTTCAAGGTTTAAAGCCCTCCTCTTTTTTGATGGGGGCAACTTTGGTATCAATTTTTAGATGGTGGCAGCTAATCTCCGGGTCGATGCCCACCAAGTCCTCATGCCTCCAAGCAAAGACGTCACAATTCTTACATAAAAATTCCTTAAGTTTCTTTTTACAATCTGAAGCCGACCCCGACCCACCTGCAACAGCTTGGCGGGATCCATCGAGTCAACAGGAAAACTTTATAATTCTTCCATTGGGATGGTCTGGGATCCGGTTTCAATGATGCATGGATCGAGTTCATCACACGTGGTCATTTCCAAGGGGATATCTAAACCCACATTCCCAAGCACCATATTCAGGTCCCTATGTTCTGCCTTCCTAACGACGTTCAAATAGCATTACTGGGTTCATCTTTCGTCGTTTTTCACCATTAACACTCCTTGATCAGTCAGGAACTTTATGCTCATATGATGGATGGAAGTGACGACTCCAAGTTCTTTCAGGATAGGCCTCACCAACACCCCGTGGTAGGCCAACCTACTATCAACTACCAGGAGTTCCATGAAGTTCAATGCTGATAAATGAGGCTTTCCCATTTCCACGGCAAGTGTAATCTTGCCTCTCGAGATTATGCTATCTCTTGTAAAACCGTATAAGGGAGTGTTGGTAGGCATCAGCTGATGGTCTAAGATCATTTTGTCAAAAGTGGATCCAAAAAGGATATCGACTGAACTACCATTATCTACCAACATTCGCTTTAGTCCGTTCCGAGCCATCACAGCCATCACAACAAGGGCCTCACAATGAGGGTAATGAATGCCTTCTGAATCCTTATGTGTGAACACAATGGGAGACAATTGGTTCCTTCGGGAACTGTTATCCACAATGTAGCTAGTTAGTAGAGGGCCTTTTACTTCCCGAGCATAATTTCTTTGGTAATTCCTTATTTCTCCGCAAACATATGGGCCTCCAAAAATAGTATCGATCTCATGAATTGAAGCATTTTCCTGTCGATGACGATGGTCTCTTCATTGTTGCCCATCCCTATTTTTGTCATCCTCATGCTCTCCTCCTTCGAGTCGATACTTCCCGATGGTGGGGAGCGGCCTCATCTCGCCTCGACTGCTAGTCATGCCTTGGCGGGGGCTACCTCTCGGGCGAAAATTGTCTCGATTGTCATTTCGAGAATTCAACTCCCTAGGATGTTGATATCTCTACAATCCGCAATAATGTGGCTGTATGAGTTGTGATAGGTACAGTATTCTTGGGGGTTCGACCTATTCTGAGGCCCTGAATCTCTCCCTCGACATCGTTTCTACAGATGCCTATTGGGTTGGCTAGTTCATCTAAGTGTTGGTGGATGGAATGTCCTCATAAGCCAACATCGGCACAACATTCAAGGTAGCTGTGGCGAGTGCCTAGCCTGAGCCTTAGGCAACTTCATTGCTAGGTTGATTCCATTGATTGTCCATCAAGTGGGAGGTTGGTCCTCTACTGTGTTACCTTTGTTGGGGTTGAGGACCTCTACTTGCCATATTTCTGTTGTCTATTAACTCTTTGTTATTAATTTATCGTCGCATCATCTCTAGCAATGCATCATAAGTGGTCGAATCCTAATTTTGCATATCCCTCCAAAATAGAGTGTTCATATTTAGGCCTCCTCTTAGCGCGGATAGGGCTTCACGATCAGTGACTTGAACACAATATGTCATTTCAACCATGAAACGAGACAAGAAACTTTTCAAAGTTTCACCGAGTTGTTGCCTTATGTCCTAAAGAAGCTGAATGGGAGCCTCTCCTTCCTTACTTACGGCAAATATTTTCAAAAAAGTGGTTTCAAATTCTGGCCAACTTCGAATGCTCCTAGACAATAGCCTGCTATACCATATTTCGACTAGTCCACTGAGAGTTAAATGAAAAGCCTTGCATTTCACAATTGGGGGGCACCTCGTAAACTCATGTGTGTCTTATAATTGTTCAAGTGCTTAGTTGGGTCGTTTTTCTCATCATATTTCAGTATCTTAGGCATTACGTAATGGCTCAAAACCTGGTCATTCCTCAATTCTCGTGAAAATGGCAGGTTGTCATCATCAACATCCAAGTCACAAGATCTCTGAGGGTCATCTGCTTAGGCGGTACAACTCGAACGGCACGTTCTTGCCTTTCTTCTTGTTGCCAAGTCTCAGGAGGTAGGGCGCTGTGGCCTATTCCTAAGCATTGATACTTCATTTTGTTGCCTATGCCTCGATTTTACTGGGCTCAACCTATCAAATAAGTTGGTGGACCTATGTGGCCTATGCTCTGGTTCATATTCTAGGAGAAAGTTACCCGCCATGTTGAATGGGGCCTCGGTGGGTTGGCCAGAGGCATAGTTGGAAGATACATCAACTCCCACTTCCCTTTCAATAAGGCTTGCCCCTCTAGTATGCCTGGGAGGATGGGCTCTTTGGCTTTGCACCTCTTCAGTTGGTATGGCTTCTGGGGGCATAGAGGGAACTGGGTGGCCTCCATGGCTTTGCATCTGCATCAACAACTCTTGCATTGCCAAGTTTTGGTTAGTGATGCTTCTCATATTGGCTGCCATGGTTGCCATTTCCCTAGTGAGCTGGGCTGCTAACCTTCTTCCACATCGTCTATGATGGTGGTGGGGTCGGGGCCGAACCGCTGGAGCTGATATGGCTGGGATTTCATCATCAGTCTCCCTTACCCGCCTCGGAAGGACGTCCTCTTCTAAGTTCATTTCTTTTCAAGCCTAAAAGTTTGGATATTTTTCAACTCTGGAGGCTTTCTCTTGTTCTTTGCTCAAGAACAAATCCTTTTTCAAGCGGGATGCCCAAAATATTTCCTCAAACAGCTTTTTCCACGGGGTTGTTTATGGTTATAGTGTGTTTTCCCATTGACGACGCCAATCTGTTGACCTCAAAAATTGTTGCCAACAAACATCGGGCCCACTCTGTATACTTAAGCCAAATCCAACACATTAATGCCAATCGACAGTCAAGATCTCTCCTTAGGATTGAATGTGGGAGTGGCTTAACAACACGAGACGATATCGTTCGAATTTCCGACAAGATAGACGGAATGATATTGTTGACAAGCAAATTAATAAGAACAAGATTTGTAACTGTGTTGTAGCAAATATTAAGAAAAATGAGAGAATAATATTGCTCCAAGTATTTAGAATTGCATTAGTCAACAATTGTTACATGGTGGGGTATTTATAGTAGTACAAATAAAATGGTGACCTTTGGATCAAATTACGTGTGGCCTCATCTTTTTGGCTGACCCGTCAATTCATAGCCATCACATTGACTTTCCTATCTAATCAAAGTATTTAATGTTCTCACATTGACAAGACAAGACACAAATACACTTTTTACATAGGTCACATCGATCATTCGAATAATATCTTCATCATGAGTCCAATCTTTGTTGTGGACCGTCACTAGCTGACGATCCTCGGAGTTACTTAGGCCTCAGATCCTGGAAGGTACCTCGGATAATAGCGGGGCCTCGGCTTATAACCAATGGCCTCAAAAAATGGGCCCGGGACAGCACTGGGCCTCAGTTGAGACGTCAGATAACAGCTGGATGCGTCTTAGTTCAATTGGGCTAGTCTTACTGCCCATATATGGTGCCACGTGGCGTTCCTATTTACGGGTCATAATAGCTATCAAAAGTAATTATGTAAAGGCATGCTTCTGTTGTTAGAATGAATTTACTGCTGGTTTTTATTTGTAACTATGAATCTTCACACCATCATCACAATGAAAAGTACTGCTTCTTTCCTTCACTCCCTCCTTAAATATTTCTGTTTATGGTCATATTCTTAACCAAGTTCTCTATTAATTTCTCAACAGATTGCAGTAGTTTTGAAGGTGTTTGTGGCAGTTCCAGTTTGTGGCTACTTCTGTTTGTGGCTGTTCCAAGTTCTCTATTAATTTTTTTTTTAATTTCATTTTGTGTGAAACTTTATTGTCAAAATGATTTACTTAATTGGAACTTGATTTCTATGATGCCCAAATATAATTGTTTTTTGCTTGATTTTTACTGTGTTATAACAGATTATAACTAAATAGTGTTGGTATATTATCATGGATAATGATTGGGTACACTTATCAAGGTAAACTTGTCCTCTTAAATTTAGAATAT
>CAIGRL010256998.1:0-28847 GCA_903798325.1 Fraxinus xanthoxyloides | reverse complement strand
CATCTCTATTGCATTCATGGCTGCAAGTACTTCGAATTTTATATTAATCAACTCTATGACCTGATGTTGGGAAATCTTACATGAGTAACTGCTCAAAATTGAATAAATAAGGGGAAATTTCAGTGTTGGTTCCCAAGCATGCTTTGTGTGGCAAGTTGGTACCCAATCTGTAAATAGGGACATTTGGATCCTAAATCTTTCAATTTTGTTGCACCACAAGTCCTGGTCGAGTGTTTACCTTGAAATATCTGCTAATAAGTCAATTTCTTTTTCTCAGAATGATAATTCTACTGATTTTCAATAACCAAAAAAAAAAAAAAAAAGAAGAGAAAGAAAAAAGGAAACAAGAAGTTCTGCAGTGTTCTCTGAATAATTTCTGTTGGTTATTTATTTATTTATTCAGATTCAGCTAAGAATGAAAAGGCTTCCATACTTACTGTTGCAATCCAAGTGCTCAAGGACTTGACTTCAGAAGTTAGCAAACTAAAGACAGAGCATACAGTACTTCGTGAAGAATCATGTGAGGTGATGATCCATTCAGTTAATTTTGTCTGTGTGATTTTGAGGCTTCTTTAGCCATTATTGGTTTTTCTTATCGAACAATTGTTTATCTTAAATAGCTGACACAGGAGAAGAATGACCTGAGAGAAGAGAAAGCGTCTCTGAAATCCGACGTTGAGAATCTCAATGCACAGTATCAGCAAGGTTTAAGGTTTATGATTCCATGGGGTGCTGTTAATCCTTCGATCATTATGACACCACCATTTTCATATCCAGTTGGCCCTCTACCGTTTCCTTCTGGTCCAATTCCCATGCATCCAACAATTCCGCCATTTCCCAATCCAAATCCCATTTCATCATATATTCCATATCCAACTCACTTCACTCCCCAGATCGACCAGACAACAACCTTAAATGCATCAACATCTTTTATCTCTAGCAGACAAGATTCCATAAGCAGGATATCCGATCAATGTAGGAGTAGCACCAGCCAGAAAGTTGTGGATTCTAACAATGTCGTAACAGATCTAGAACTTAAAATACCAGGATCAACAGTTCAGAAGGTTGCTGGTCAATCTTTAAACTTTAATATTGTGTAAACTCAAGAATTATGTTGATTGAGGCATGATCATTATTTATCTGATGTAGGAGGTGTCGTCAGGAGAGAAGAATGGCAAGCAACCAATGAGTGATGAGAAAAAGCTTTACAAATGAGAGTTGTTTGAATGGGTGCTCGTCCTCCCAAGGTTTTCACGGTAGGAAAATGATAAAGAAAAATCCCAAAAGATGCATCCGACTATGTCGTTAACTTGTGTGTTGGGCAGGAGTTCGACTACCTTCCAAGTGTAACAGATTGATGCAGAATCACGAGTGTTCCCTCGAATTCGACATCCAAAACATTCTATTTTTCGTTTATTTAAAATTTAAGGGAAAGATTTTTTTTTTTTTTTATGCCATGTGTAAAGTACATGCTTATTTAACAGAATAAATGGAAAGAACCAAACGAAAAGGACCATTTGTGCTAAGAATAGTCAATTCGAGGGTTCAAATACCAAATGTGAAACAATATTTGTCCATTTGCATAATGTGGACAACTGGTATGAATGTTTTGTGTCAATTACCCTATAAGTTATAATATTCATTTGAGTATCATATTTCTTTTTTCTTAATTTTTACTTTTTAAAGTCTAACAATAACTTTAAGTACATTTTTTGAAGGAACTGGAATACTTTCTTCGTTGAAAAGTAAAATTTTAGCATAATAAGACAAAACCCAAAGAGAGGATTACTCATTTCTAATTTACTTTTAATTATTAAGTCCTTGTTTGGCGAGAATTAAAATTAGATTTTTAGTAAACTTTGATAAAATGTGATGAAATATATGTTTAAAAAGTTGCATGTCCCATAAAATATGTCATTAAAATGAATTGTTGATTTTAACTTAAATTAAAATCTAGGGAAATTAACTGTGTTTGATTGGTATAATTTTTCACTCGAAAGATGTTGAAATTTTGGATATTTTAGTGTTCATTTGACTTTGTTTTTCATGGAAATTGTCCATTAAAGGGAATTTTTTTTTTTACAATTGTCAATAGAATTTGTTTTCATTGCACAAAAAAATTAAAAAAGATTAAAAAAAACTTGGAAAACTAAGAAAAATGTAACCGTATGGAGCAAACAAAGAAAATGAATTCCATAGAAAATATAGTATATTAAATAAGGTAAAAGTAGAAGTTGGAATTTATTTTCCATTTTTCATGAAAAATTTGGGCGAATCAAACATGCCATAAGTTTCATAAAAGTAGATTTTTGAAGAATGTGGAATCAACAGCTTCCCCCAAATTTCTTAACGAACCCCACTCCTTTCTTCTTATTATTCTTTTCCTCCATAAACCCTATTCCCCAAATTTGAAGCATATGGGAAGAGAGACACACTGCCAAATGCTCCCTCGTCCTCATCGAAGGCGATGAAGATGAACCGAAGCTCATCGAGATGGGCATTTCAGCGCTTCCTATAGGAAGCAGCCACACCTGAACAATCACTGGCAAATCGAAAGAGTGCACAATTGGGGGCGGATGGTGGCTTGGGCACCGCAAAGCGTCCTGTACCATCCTTCAGTTGCCTGTTTCATTAGACATTGCAATTGGAATTCCACCATCAAAGGCATAAGCAATGGAGTCCCTTTTCTGTGTTGGCCCTATTTCTCGGATCAAAACTTAACTAGAGCTACATTTGTGAGATTGGATTGAAATTGATTAAAGATAACATTTGAATTATTAGACATGGAGAGATTAAAAACAAATTAGATCAACTTTTCGGTGATGAAAGATTTAAAGAATTGGCATACGATCTTGAATCAGATATTTCAGTTTTTGTTAGTTTTTTTAATGTTAAAAAACGTGTTTGACCAATTGAAAATCGTAATCGGTTTTAGATTTTTCGATTTTTATAGTATTTTAAAATTAGGGATGACAAAAAAAATCCGACAAATTCGATACCCAAGGGATCCCCGGGTGGGGACGTTATTTATTTATTTTTCAATTGAATACTTTGAAAATTTTATTAGTTTTAATAGAAAATTGAGACTGAAATTATTTATCTCAATTTAATGAATTGGGGAAATAATATAAATTATCAAAAATAAAAATAAAAAAATTTAAAAGGGGCAAGGGCCCTGCCCCGCCTTAAACTAGTAACGGGGCAAGGAATTTCTTGGCGGGTCGGGTCGACCCGCCCCGTTGCCATCCCTATTTAAAACGTGACTTGGATAATCTACGTCATGTGGCACTCCGTTAGTTGTTAGACAAGATAATCGTCATTTACACCAGTATACAAATTTAGTAATTATTGAAACATTTCACTCCAGACAATAACTAAGGGAGGTGTATTCAATTGAAATTTTTAAAGACTTTTTGAGATTTAAAATTTTTTGGAGTATTTAATGTTGATTTTTTAAGGCTAATGTATTCAATCGAGATTTTTGTAAACTTCTAAAAAGTTTTTAAAAGTCACGATGTATTCAATTAAAATTTTAAAATTTGAGTATTCAAATTGCCAATGATTTTTAAAAACTTTCATCAGTAAGTTTAAAATTAAATTTCAAAATTTATCTCTCATTCATCTCAAAATTTTGAGAGATTTTCACAAAAAAATAAAAAAATATAATGTATTTTTTCCTTTTGATATTTCTCTTTTCTTTTTACTTTTATGAACATTAGATTTACAATTAAAATTTATTTTTTCTATTGGTTATATTTTTTTTCCCATTTTTTCATCTTTTTTTTATTTATATTTTCTCAAAAAAAATGTAACTAACAATTCTTATAACTTTTCCCCCTTTTCATCAATTTTTTTATGAGAAAATCTATTTGTAATTAAAATTATAAGATTTTACTTAAAAAATAGACTAATTTATAATTAAAATAAATATATTAATTTATTGTTTAATGTTTAACAATATGTTATATTGATAATACTGAATATTAATTATTTTTCTATTTATTTTCTATGAAAGAATAATGCAATACTTAATTTCTTTTATTATAGAGGGATGGAAGAGGGAATTATCAATTATGAGAACCATAATCTCGTATGTGAGAATTTCATATTTTTGTCATAGGTTTACTCAAAATTTATTTTAAATGAAAGTTTTCAAAAGATTTTAGAATTCTACGAAACTTTATAAAAAAATTTAAAAGAAAATTTATTGAAAGTCTACGAAGACTTGTATTAATTTCATACAAAACTATAAAAAGTTCACGCAATTTACATAACTCATCGCTTTTTTGGTTTAACGCCAAAAGCCCAATTAAGCTTCTATTTGGGCTGCATTTTAATGATATTTTGGGAAAAAAATGTATTTTAAAATAATAATTTTTTTGAAGAAAATGTAGTTATAAGATAAAAAAAATTAAATTAAATTTCGAAGGCACAACTGAAAATAAGTTTTTAAAAAATATATTTTAAAAATAATGAAACGGCTGAATATACCCCTGAATTTACATTGAAAAAATTATAAGTAAATTTACACCTATTTAAGGATAAACGCACTCTGAAGAAAAAGAACGCGGGGTTATCTCGTGTAGAAGCGAAGAAGGAAAGAATTGTTGGAGAGAGAGAGAGAGGGGATTCGTTTCTCCGTATACGTGTTCTTTCTGTTTGAGAAGAAGAAAATCTCATCCTCTCAACCCCGAATCGGATCTTCTGCGATCCATCGAAAATCTCTCTTCTTATAGTCTAATTTAGAAAGTTTTGATCGATTTGATTAGTATTTTTTGTTCTTCTTAGGGTTTTCCGTTTGTTCAATCGATCATATCATTATTTATTATTTTGGTTCTTTTTAGGGGTCTTCCGATTGATTAATCGATCGTAATTGTTTTTTCAAAACGGGGAGGTGTTTTTGGTAACCTGAATTCCAATCTTTAGAGTTTTTTTGTTTATCGTTTTAGGAAAATTTCGAAACCCTTATTTTGGAAAACTGAAACCCCCAAAAGAAAATTATAAATTTTGATGGCTACAGCAACTAACCCAATCCCTAGTTCTTCTTCAGCTCATCACTCCCCTAGGAGTCCCAATTCAAGGTGGGCCGGCTCCTCTCCCTGGTCTCAGATTGTCCGGGACTGCGATTCAGATTATATCATCTCTTCCTCTTCCTCCACTGCGGCTGTGGCTGTAAACGGGATTTCTCTGCATTCTTCCTCCTTGTCTAGTGTTGTTGCTGGGGAGGCAAATGTGAATTCCTCTTCTTCTGATTCTTCCCCTTCAGGAGCTGCTTCTACACTGGCAGCGGTAGCTGGTTCTATGACTTGTCCTACGGTGGAGAGTGGTGCTGCTGCTTGTGCGGCTGATACTCCACCAGAGAGCACTGAGAATGGTGGGGGAAGCAGCAGCGGAAGCAGTACTACTAAGAAACCGGCTTGGAAGAAGCCTTCAAATGGTGCTACCGCAGAAATTAGCGCTGTAATGGGGGCAGTGTCTTGGCCTGCTCTCTCTGAATCCGCCCGTGCACCCACCAAGAAGTCATCTTCATCTGATTCTCTCAAAGCTCTGTCTGATGGAACAGTCTCTTTGCAGGTCTACTTTCTATGGATACAATTATTTATACATCCTACCTTTGTTTATCAATTTTATTTATGTTACAGGTCAAGTTCTCAATTTCTCCTCTATACACTATAAAATTTATTTGCAAGTATTTGTAAATCTTATGCTGCATTAATATTAATGAATATTTGTATATGTTATATGCTGCTGTTTTATATGAAAGACCACGACAGTTGGTTTTTAGTTTTTGCTAGAGACATTGGAAAATTTGACTTCTCTATTTCATTGTGCGTCTGTATGATAGGGCACTGGTGTAGGTATTTCGTCTTCCTATAAACAAGATACCAGTAGTAACACAAACCCTAATTTAACACCCCACAATGTTGGCCCTACCCGGCAAAGGTCTATGAAGCATGTTGGTGGGGGTATGAGCAGTAGTGATGGATCAGCTGATGATCATGTTTCTCAGTCACTACCACCAGAAGGTGCAACGGTGGAACTAGTCTCTAATAATTTGGGTAAGTCAGGTGGCTCTGCTGGGGAGTCTTCTGCGAGGGATAACACAAATAGGGAGGGTGGGCAAAGGGGAGGATCACATGGTGGGAATGTGCTACAACAGCAGCGGAATTCATTTAGAAGAGGCAGTGGCAGTCCACACCCTCGAGGGGATGTCCCCCATTTTCATGGCCGTGGTGGCAGGCGTGATCGGGAACGTGGGAATCAGGATTGGGATACTCATCGAAGTTTTGGCAGCAGAGAAGGCAATATGCCTCAGCAGAGAGTTGCTTCTAGGCCTTTCCTTCGTGGTCCAGTTCCTAGTACACCTTATATTCCTCCTCCTTTGGCTGCGAGGCCACCTTTTGGCACTCCGATGGTTTACACTGGTGACATATGTTACTTCTACAATTATTTGTTTTCATACTTTTGTCCTTGTACTGATGTTCTGATATACTTGCAGAAGTGCGTTCTCCTGTATTTTATGTTACAGGCCCCCAACCAGATTCCCTCAGGATGCCTATGGTTCCAATTCGGCCTATGTTTTTTCCTTTTACAGATCCTCACTTGTCTAACAAGATAATGTATCAGATAGATTATTATTTTAGGTACCTAATTATGTGGTTAGTCTCTCTTATGAGGGAATCAGAAGTATATACTGTCTACCACCATTTAGACACTAACTTCTTGTTTTCTTTTATCCATTTATTGTTGCAGTAATGAGAATTTAGTTAAAGATACCTTCTTGCGCCAGAACATGGATGAAGAGGGATGGGTTCCAATTCAGTTAATAGCAGGTTTTAAGAAAGTAAGTTGCCTAGAATGATAAGTGTCTTTGTGTTCATTCCTTCAAGTCAAATTGGTCTTTTGCCTGTCTTTTTAATACAATACTCCATAATAAGTTCAATGTGCATCATGCTTATAGATTTATTTGGCAATCCTAGATCCCTGCCCAATTTTCACAGTGATATTTTAAGTTACGGTAGTGGAAGCCGATAGAGCTAGGTATATTTTACATCTGTACAGTTTTTTCCCAAAGGAAATTTCATTTTGTAGTTAAGGATCTTCTCGTTTTTCATTCATTCTTTTTATTTTTTGAAAGTTCTATATGACGGGACTTGAGCCCTCTTGAGCAAAACATGCTTGTATCTTACTAAAAATACTCATATACCCAGAATTTAATTAATTTTCCCCTAAATTCAGTAATATGTTCCTCAAATTTCTTATACCTGGGACTCTGCCTTGCTCCCTCTATGAGCCATTCACTTTGTAGGTTACCTCAAGACATTTTTTATTCTCCTTGAATTTTAATCTTGGTCCATGTATGTAATTTACTGAAGTTTTGGTAACACAATGTAGATTTTGCGTGTTAGTATAATTGCCAGATAGCTCACTAGGTGTCAGTATAATTTCCTCAAATATTAATTTTTTTTTTAATGTGTTTTGAGTTTTATGGCTGGTCTCACCAGCAGTTGATATAGGATACACGTTGAATGGCATTGTTTTTTTATAGTTCATATATTGTCTTAAGGCTTTATCTATATTTTCCCTTGTCTTTTTCATCTGTCTTTTTAACTGCGGCTGGGTTGTCTCCTCTTTGTTATAATTGAACCTTTTAAGTCGTGATGCGAAGTCTTTATGAATTCTAATGATGAGTCTGGCAGTGTTGCCTCGCCTTGAAATGTTGATAATGCAAAGGACGGAAACATGTATGTCTTCCAGTATTCTGACTCATGGGACTTTAATATTCGAAAATTGATGGTTTTGAGAAATTTCTTGTAGAAGCTCGTTTAGTGAAAAGCTTTGTTATCCCCATTTACGTTCTTTCAGTATATGCACCTAATTATATCATAGAAACTCAAGAATCACTTAGTTCATCTGCCTCCTTCGAGAATGCATATATTTCTCATTTGTTTCATAGTATTTAAAGTTAAATAGATCTTTTTTTTCAAGACTTGATTGTATCAAGGTTTAACTTGTCCGGATGTAGTGATTGCTTAGGTGACAAGGAACCTATTTTGGGTATAGATAACTTCAGGTTGAATTTGATATCGATTTTTGGCCAGTAGCTTAAAATAACAAATCTATGAGACAATATTATTTTGTTGACAGACTTGATGGACATTCCATTCTGTTGTTCAACTTCTATGTGATTAAGCTAAGCACTTTGGTCTTCTCAACTCTCACTTAAATATTTTCCCTTCTAAATACACATAAATAATTGGAGAACTGAACATCATGATCTTACTCAGTGTTAGAAGAAGAGAGTGCAGTAAGATGCTAAAGGACATGCCATCCATTTGAGATTGAACTAATCATATTGTGGGCTTGTTTCTGATAAGTTCAAGAAATGTAGAACCAACTTCTGTTAAGAGTGTGTCATGAAGTAGCTTATAATAGGAAGTTTTTTTTTTTTTTTGGAACTCTTGGAAAAACTGCTCTTTTGTGTTGAAAAGATGAAATTAGCTGCCAAGGGCTTTTTACTTGAAAAACAGCTGAAAATCACATTTAAATTGGGATGTTCTTAATCTTCATTGGTCAAGCTGGACTGGTGGGTGGCTCCATGGAAAAAAAGAAACTATAATCAGCTTGCTCAAATTTCCCGTGGTCACCAATCATTCTGCTATAGAGAAATTAGTTATTTACCAAGAGCCTGGAATAAAATGTTCACAATCTTGGCTAAAGGAAACGAGAGTTCGAGATTTAAAACAAGTCAAGTGCATTAAGGAGATATAATCTTTAATTTTAATGATGAGATAAAAAGGATGAGGGTTTTATTTAGACAGAAGCAACTCGATAGAAAATCGTGTCGATCTGCCAAATTATTGATGATAAACTTGTTACATATACTAAATGGATTTAGATTCCCAAAGTGAGGCTTTGAAGAGGGTTTAGATGGTAAAAGAAATTGGCTGTGAGTGAATAGTGTGATAGGGCTTTAAGGTAACCCATGTAACTTTTGGTTGGCAAACTTCTTAATGAGATTTGAAAAATAAAATAATGTTTGCTTAGAAAAATGAGATATTTTTTGCTGGAAAATGGCTTTAGGTGTTTTTTTATAAAAATAAATATCCAATATTATACAAACTATAGAGGTATGAAGCTCATGAGCCATAATATGAAATTATGGAAAAGATGGCAACAATTGATGGAGCATATATTATGGTGTAATTAAGAATATTCATAGGTCTAGTGTGTTTTTATAAGTGAGATCTATCGTCAAGACTTTAGCTATTTTGAACATTGTTAAGAAAAACATAATTTGCATATGATTATTATTTATTTTGAAAAAATCATATACTAGGGAAGTGCTACAATGCTTTTAAGAGTTAAAAGGAATTGAAGGAGATATATGATTAAGTGCTCATGAGTAACATGTAGTTGAGTAATAATAGAAAATTTTGGTTGCAACAAGATTCTGCCATAAAATTTTAGTTTTTATGTTTTAGTATCGTACAAGCTTGTGGACAAAATTTAAGAAAAGTCTCTTGGGTGTATGTTAGCTGATGACATAGTTTTAGTAAATAAGATTGGGAAGATGATAATATGTTAAAACTTTGGAACAGTACTTTGAAATCTTAAAAATTTTGGATTAGGTAGAATAGAACTAAGGCTGAATGTATAGAGCATTTTTTTAGTCTTAGTAGGAATAAAGACGAAAAAGACGAGGGATCTGTGCATAATTTTGTTTTTTAACACGTATATTTGCGTATAGTTGCTGCATCTGAGGTCACCATTGTGATTTTCTGGCAAAGTTGCTGAAGGGAGAGGGTATCAAAGGGAACGGGGAAGGATGGTGTTAAGGTGATTTGTGTTGTAATGGCGGTGCAAGCATTTTATAAGAGAACAAAATCGACTGTGGCGAGCTAGTCAAAGGACGACTTCTGGACAGTTACAGCACATGCCATGAGAATCTAGAAGCATCTTAAGAAGGATGGTTTTATCTTTTCACAGCTTAATTGAATCATTGAGAATCTATAAGCTGCTGTTCATATTGAGCAATTGCAAACAAGCCCAATAAGTATTCATTCTCGTGTGCATGAACTCTATTTGCTTCCACGACCAGTTCAAAAACCGTTGTGACATTCTTCACAACCCACACAAGAAGCAGTTGGACTGTTCTACTTAATAGCTGTTAATATCCTGTTTTCAAAATCTGCAATTAGTTAAATTGCTGATTCCAGGGTTTATCTGACTGATTGCTGAATAATGAGCTCATTGAGTGTAATATCCCAATGAATTGAGCTCGTGAAGTTAACTAGGATAGTTGCTTATTTTGTTGTTGTCTCTAACAATTACTCGTCACGACTTAGAGAAAATACCTGTGTAAACCATTGTGAATATGGACGACATCTTCAATTGTCTTAGTTTCTGATTGGATATGTTCGTTGGTAGAGTTTAATAGTAACAATTAATTTTGTTCTAATTTACATCTTGTCTGACCCTTCTGTTTTCTGGTGCTCACTTTCCAACTTTCCAAACCTCCTTCACTCTGCGTTATTGACTTGTTATGGTTTGTCCTTTCTATGATATTTCGATTATTGGGAGAAAGTACAGATAGCTATTACTTTGAAGGATTTATCTAGTAATTGTAGTAACCATATGGGGAGACTTTTATTTTTGTCAAAACACCATATAACAAGTTTGTGTTTTAGGAATTCAATTTAAAATGATAAAAAATCACTAAAAGCCTATCTATCACACCAGACACATTCATATATGGTCTTCAATTTACTTTATGCATCTGATTTATGAAATCTGCAATTTCTCCGTTGGAATCAAACCTGAGTCAGCATGCATAATTCAGCTTAGTCTATCTATAATTTTTCTCATGTTAAACTAAAATGTGCATAACTAAAAGTAAAACATTCTGAGTACATTGGAATTTTTCGAAAATATTGATGTTTTGGTGGTTCCGATAAGTGAATCAAAATGTTGATGTCAATGTTAATTGGTCGTCGTTTATTGTCAGCGTCATCTAAAATGTATGCAAATTTTATCAAATTCTTATTAGCCATTATTACAGGTCATGGAGCTGACAGACAATATTCAACTTATACTGGAGGCTGTACAGGCTTCAAACATTGTGGAAGTACAGGTTTGAAATTTATTTGCAGAATTTTGTCAACTTCACTTTTACTAGAAAATACATTAAAACAGATCTCATAAGTCGTGATTTTTTTTTCTCATACTACTTGTGGCAAAATGAATAGTATCCTTTTGTTACTGGTTCTTTAATTGTTTTTATGTAATATCCTGCTGATTCTGGTTCTTTTTATGATTGTTTTGCATTACAGCACAATATAAAAGTATTGTATCGCAACTTCAGTGGGTGATATTGTGGGTTCGTGATTTGCCTTTGCGGTTCACTAACATTCTCCCTTTGACTTGTAGGTCGATAAAGTGAGACGGAAATATGATTGGATGAAATGGATAATGCCACCCATTCAGATGTGAAAAATATCGTCATTTGGATTTTACCTGGGCGTGGTCTTATATTATCGTGGATTGGTCGTTGGCATGTGTGCACCAAGAATTTTGATCCTCCTCTGCACCTTAGCTTTTCTTTCTCTTGTTTTCGTTTTTTGTCTGTGGCTACATGACCTGTTTCTGGAGGCTGTCATATGAACATGTTGATGGAATTGGGAAGGATTCTGTTGGATGTTGCTATACTCGTTACTGTGTTCTACTGGATTTGTGGTTTATGTGGTAATTTTTTTTATGTTGCATTGCCCGCAATATCAAAGGTTGTATTTTGTATGTACATTGCTCGCGGCTCTTGGGATTTTTTTATTCCATTAGTATTTGGTTGCTAAGCAATAAATCCGGGTATCATTGACCGTGCAATTGGTTTGTTTCTAGATTTAGTGGGAACTAGTAAAAGTTGTAAACTGCATATTCACTGGCACTAGATAATTGTTTTTTTCAAATTTCATAGAACTATAAGGGTTCGTTTGATTGCAAATGTAGAATTTGGGTGGAAATAAAATGTTTTACAGGGAATTGAATTGCCTAGAAAATGTTTTACTGAGAATTGTAATTAATTGTGTTTAATTGATATAATTTTTCACAAGGAAAATATTTAAATTTTGGATCTTTTGGTGTTCCTCTTTAGTTTTGTATTTTAGGAAAATTGTCCATTAAATGAGTTTTTCTTTACAATTGGTAATAAAATTTGTTTTCGTTGCACAAAAAGTAAAAAATTTAGAACCTAGAAAACCTTTCTCACGGGAAAATGTTTTTCTCAAAAGGCTTGAAAATGTGCTCATGTGGGGGGAGGTGGGAAAAAGTCTTGTCAAGAAAATTAGTCCTATCAAACACTTAAAAAGTTAGACAATGAAAAATCAATTCCATTTTCATATGATTAGATTGGATTTGAAATTCTCTCAAAGTCTCCATATCTCACCAATAGCTCAACTTCGAAAACTTTGCAGCGAGATTTGTGGGTTTTCAACACCTCGAGGTTCCGAAATTCAAGCGGGAGAATGTCAAAAGATACAACTTTATCAAAAATGTTGATCTAAATATTTTCTATATATCTATAAAACACCTAGACCAACCCTGTGTGTAAAGCAAATCGTGGTCTTAGATGTTCAAACCATGATGTGTTAACGTGATTGTATTTTGAAGTGACATCACATGAACCTCTTCTGAGGTGCGTCAAACTATAAACCAGATTTGACACAAAGCATACAGTTATGAAGCGATTAATTTGTATAGACTTTATGCAAGTCACATGCCTCTACACTGCCAAATCAAGTTCGATGCTTTTTTAATGGCATCAAACAACATACATTGTCAACAACGTCTAATTGAGTTGTCACAACAAATTATTTCTTTTTTTGTCTCGAAATTTCACTAACAAATAGATAGATGATCATCTAAAGTCCAGATGAACAGCATTATTTAATGATTTTTGTCGACTAGGTGATGTAGAGTGGGCCAAGCCCAATGTCTGTCTGCATTGGATCTCATTACAGGCAGCACTCATGCCACCACTTTTCATCATACAACGGCTATTTTTTTCAGTCGTCCATAGGCACAAACTCAATGAAAGCAGCTGTACAAAATCGAGTCGGTGATTCATCCGTCAGCCGGCCTCTTCACTCGACCGTTACAACCTTAAATAAATGAAAAATCTCTCACAGCTTAGTTTCTCTCTCTTCTCAGCGCTTTCTTTTTAGCTGTATCAAGAATAAAAGGGTGAAAAAGATAGGGCAAAATGACAGTGGCAAGCGCCGCCACAAGCCGCTGCAAGAAAGCTGTGAAAATGGGTCTTTCGCTCTTCCGCCGTGGCTTCAATTCCTCCAAATGGTAATTAATTCTTTTATTTTTCTCAATTTTGTAGTAGATTTACCTAGTTGAATAAACTTGGAAACTTTTAATTTACTTTCCCGAATATAAATAGCAAATCAATGGCGAAAATGGCGGTGGCGAGAATAAAGCTTCTGAGAAACAAGAGAGAAGCAGTTGTGAGGCAAATGAGACGGGACATTGCTATGCTTCTCGAGTCTGGTCAGGACGCCACCGCTCGTGTCAGGGTATTTTTTCTTTCCTTTTTATTTTCTCTGTTACGTTATAACATGAATTTTTCATTTTTTTTTCCTATTATTTTTCTCTTGTGCATAATTATTGGCGTTGTTGATAGAAATCTTAGGTCCCAACTTGTAGAGGAAATGTAGCTCAAAAGGTCGATTTCTTGTTGGATGGCTCTGTTGATTATTTTGAATGAATTTTGCTTGGTAAGGGATATAGGTTTAAGCGATTCTTCACATGAAAGTTGAGTTAATTTGGCTATGATTTTCAGAAAGAAGTGCCTTTATGATCATGGCAGATTTCTGATATAGGTTCTACTATAATTTGTCAAATCTAACATTAATCAGCCTTAGTTATAGTAGGATATATAGGTTTCATAGTCTTATTTCCAATAAAGTCGAAGTTGTCTTCGTGAATCCCTTTTTGTTTATTGATACGTGCACAAGAAGATGGAAGGAAGAATTTCCTACCGTAGTTGCCATGTTAGTTTTCATCCCTCCATCTTTTAACTTGTTACACTGACTCACACTTAGGAGTGATTTTCTCTTTATGTTGCTCTTATGGGCATCTCTTTATGCTTACCTAAGACATTGTGTCGCTCTTATGGGTGTCTCTTTATGCTTACCTAAGACATGTTCCAACTACAAAACTGGTCAATTCCTTATCCTCAATCCTTGTAACTTCAACTTCACACTTGTACATCGTTCGTTACAGTTAACTTTTATGGTATGTTGTCCCTTGCCAAGGTTTTGTCACAAAGTTACTATGTTAATGTAGGTCGAACATGTAATTCGAGAACAGAATGTTATGGCTGCAAATGAGTTCATTGAGCTTTTCTGCGAATTAGTGGTGGCCAGACTTTCTGTCATTGCAAAGCAAAGGTGTTATACAAAACCCTATTTCATTTGAATCATTAAGATTATTTACGTGATAAAATCTCATCACAGTTTCACCATTCAGAGAGTGTCCAGCTGATCTGAAAGAAGGGATATCAAGTTTAATATTTGCAGCTCCTCGGTGCTCTGATATCCCTGAACTGTTAGCAATTCGAGATGTTTTTGAGAAGAAATATGGGAAGGATTTTGTTTCTGCAGCTACTGATTTACGACCGAATGCTGGTGTCAACCGCACGGTATTTATTCCTACCCTCAACAGTATTCTATGAATAAGATTCAGTTTACATTCTAAATTGCTGAGCTAGAAAAATAACACGCTCTGTTTGAGATATGTTTTCTTCTTTGCAAATTCTTCGTTGCAAGTGACACTTCCATTTTTATTTTTTTTCATGTGTGTGCATGCGTGTAATTGTTTTCATTGTCTGAATTATTGCTCTCTGTTTCAGCTCATTGAAAAGCTCTCGATTAGGTCCCCAACCGGTGAAACAAAGTTGAAAATTCTGAAGGAAATAGCGAAAGAATATCAGGCTAATTGGGATACAACAGAATCGGAGACCGAACTACTTAAGCCTCCAGAAAAGCCTATAGTCTCTCTCTCTCTCTTCTCTCTCACTCACACACACGAATACATGCACAAAGGCCATTAGGTTTCACCCTTGTAATTAAATTTCTATTTCCACTTCACTTAATCTCTACTCTCTCTCGCTTTTATTTATTTTATTGTTTATGTATTAGGAAGGACCAAACAACTTTGTAAGTGCCAGTAGCTTAACAATGAAGTCAATCCCTGAGAAATCTCCTGAGTCGAATATTTCAACACGCAGGTAATCATTTTTCTAATAGGAGCATTCCAAACTAGTAATTTTTCTTTCAAACGTGAAATTTCACTTCAATAGTTGATGTTGAATATAAATAGCTTACTTTTCAACTTCTTACCCCTGGAAAACTAGATGCTTGAACGATGAACAGAGCAATATTGTGCACTATGAAAACTCTGCATCAGCTGCTGAAGCAGCTGCCAAATTTGCAAAGAAAGCCACTTATGCTGCTGAAGCGGCTGCCATTTTGGCCAACAGAGACATAAACGTGTCAGGTAATTCTCATGCTATGAGTAATGGCTATGCTGTCCAAAAGAGTATGAAGGACAGTAGTTTTGGGAATTCTCGTAGTCTCAGGGTTGTGGAGATGAGGCCCCATGATGTGGATGCTCAAAATATTCATAGAAGACATAGCTATAATATTCCATCAGCACATTCAGATATTAAGTACGATGAATCAGATTATGATGAAGAAATAGAGATGGAACCAACAAGTGGGGTTCCAAAGTTGGCCAAACAAAGTACTAATAGGGATAGCAGAAAGATCTATAAAAGGCACAGCGACAACTACAGTGCTCCAACTGGATATTCAGATATTAAGTTTGATGAGTCTGATTGTGATGGTGATCCATACGAGGTGGACGAGTTTATAAGAGGAACTAATCTACCACCCAAACTGCCTCCACAGGAACAGTTTCCGGTGAGACGTGTGCATCCCAAATTACCTGACTACGACACACTTGCTGCTCGTTTCGAAGCACAGAAACACCGCAGACCACCAACCTGAATTCTTTTTAAGTAACTTCTGAATATAGCTTTATGATTTCTATGCTTTATATACAATTTGTTATCCTAAAGATAATAGTATATATCAGTGTGAAGCTGTTTAGCTGACCACTCTGTATTATTTGTTTGTGTATGAAATTCGAGTTTTTCACCCTTACAATTTCAGTTGCATTTTGTCTAACAATCTTCCTGGAAGTTATAGAAATCAATTTCTTTTTTCCATTTCTAGTTAGTCGCTCCTCAACGTAGTTTCATGTTGCCCGAAGCGCCATGTCATTTTTACCACGTTGGACTTGTTACGACAACGATGGGGATAATTTATCTTTTGCAAGTTCTTAGAAACTTGACTTTTTCCCTGAACTGTAGCATGTGGTGGAAAGGAAGTTGAAGTTGGTGTTGACAATGGACAGGAGAGGCACAACTATATGGGTAAATTTACTGCAACTGATGAATAGAATGGACAAAACTTGAAGTTGACTTCTTATTTTGAATTACTTTCTTGCGAATTGGATGCAAAAGGTTGGGAATTGTTAGTCTCTACGATCATTTTCGGAATACTTGTGACTCGAAAAATATGTTTGATATATAATACTGAACGATATTAATTAAAATAGTTATGTTTTCTTTCTTAATTCTGTTGGATGTGCACGATAGGTAAAATAAATTCAATTAAATTAAATATTATACAGAATGTCAAAATAAATCGATCAGAGATTTGCTTTTATGCAAAAAAATAACTCAAAAAGGACAGTTTCATTTTCTTTCCGTTCATCGCAAATCATATGGGAATTTTTTGAATAGTAATTTTCTGGAGAATATATAATCAGAAAGTGGGAAAAAAAATTGAATTTTTTCGTATAAAATATTTTATTATGTGACATGCAATTGAAAATAAGTATGAAAATTAAATTATTTTATTTTAAAAAGAGCCTAACAGAAGCTAGTAGTATTTATAGCCATAGCGACCCGGTGAAAAATAATAATAATGAGGGTGTTTGATGGTGATTAAAGTTAGATTTTTAGTAGATTGTGATANATGCATGTTGTAAAGCGGGTATAGTTTCTATCATCTTTAATCTCCTCTGTTTGGACATGTTATGTACACAGTAGAGGATAGAACTGTAAAAGAAACGGCTACGCTGCTTTAATTTTTTTAGGGAGATTGATGGAACTTATGCTTTAGTATTTTCCAACACGAGTAAATTTCGTAATTTTGTTTTTTACAGAATCCTTAGTAGAGTAAAAGCTTTATTTTTTATCTTGTTCGGTATGGATGTTATGTTCGACTGTAAATTGACAGTTTGAGACGTCGTTAGAAAAACAACCAATTTAGAATGCACAAATATTTCAGCAAATTCACCGTCGAAAATGGATTGAGTTATTGCAACGAGACATGCTCATTATACTAGGAGGGTGTTTGGTGGGCATTAAAATTATATTTTTAGTAGATTGTGATAGAAGTTTTTGAAATGTGTAGTTGAAAAGCTGTGAGACCCATGAAAGATGTGGTTAATATTGATTGTTTGACTTTGATTTAGATTAAAATATAATTTTAATTTGTACCAAACATGGCCATTATAATAATAAGTATTGGACCGACCTCTAAACAAAGGTATTATTGTATCATAAGCAATGTAATGTGTTAATCAGATGATTTATTTTTTGAAAATATCATTCAACTTTTCAAGACAAACTCCAATGGCTTTTGACTATCTCCAGCAGGTTGGATTCGAAGAATATACTAATTTCTTATCATGTCCCTAATTGATGTATATCCCCATTTCAATTATTTACTTTTATAATCCAAATATTACTTATTTAATCTCTAATTATTGCTTTTTTTGAATTGCTTTTTTACAAAATAATAATATTTTAATATGTGTACAGCGTTACCGATTAGCCGCATACAGTGAATGTTTATCTTGTGGCAGCTTGTGGTCATCCTCATGTTGTCCACGTCTATACACGTGAATTCCACGTCACCCTTTTGGATCGGATAATCTAAAATGTCCTAAATTCTACAAAATGTCGAAACTTCGAAAATTTCTATGCACTCCAATCTTAGTTTGCAACGGATTAGAAAAAGAACTATGTTTCCCTTATTAGAGTAATAAAATTATGATTGAGAGAAGTAACATCGTAATTTCACTATTTACGTCATGAAAGAGTGTCAATATGAAATTGAGAATCTCTTATCATGACACTCTTGTATATTTAATGTCGTTTTCACAATGCTCTAATTGTTTTTTTTTTAATGATATTTTAAATAGTATTTTTTTGGAGATTGTGTGGTTAAAAATGATGGAAAAATTATGAATTTACGTATAAAATATTTCATTTTATGAATGTGGTTGAAAATAATCATGTAATAAAAATTAAATTAAAGGTTGTCAAACAGGGGCTTATATTATAGGTAAAAGTTAAAATTTTAAGCGTCAAACTTTTTGAGTCAACATTGTTACGTGCTGAAACGAAAGATGCCTTGATCGTTGAAGCATCATTTAACAACAAGCGTAGAACCACAATACCTGACAAAAAAGAAAAAAAAATAAAGATTAAGGCCTCTGAGTAAGCCTGGATATGACCAAAAAGCCCTTAAATAGTTCCACAAAAATGGAGAAAATGCTAAGTGAACATAACATAAGGATGTCCATAATGGACATTCAGCGCTCCCTATTAGAGGAAGTGCCGGCCCCCTATGTTTATGTAGCACAACCGTAAAAAGGGTCATTCGCACAACTGAAAAGGGTTGAAAATTTAATATCCCAATTTCGACTATTAATCAAGGCAAAATTAAGAGGCAACATTCTCGAAAGTTTCTAAAATTCTTTATTCAAGAAGCACTTTCCGTCCAACACGACTCTGAAATATCCCTCTATTTTTTTCCTACAAAATTTGGCTCCTAAACAACAAAAAATAGGAGCAAAACCTTCATAAAATTTCGTTAGAAAGCTTTATAATTGACTTCGAAAATTAATTTATATCTTTTGAGGTAAACAAAAATTTAGATTTTGAGTTTTTCAAGATAATATAGAGAGTTGTCTTGCCATTTCTCCTAAAGTAATGTTATAGTGAATACCATAGTCATTCTATGTTGCATATATTTACTTATAATGAACGACTACCGTAGTCATCTTATGTGACATATATTTAATCAATTAATTTATTAATCAATAATGTTGACTACGGGTAATTTAGTGAGTAAATACATGTCAATTGAGATGGCTACGATAATTTGCATATTATGAATAATACTCTAATCGAATTTCTCAATTTCAAAATAATAATAATAATTTCCTTAATCTCCACGTGCGAAGCACATGCAGTGGAAATATTCAAATTTCCATTAATTTCTTTTTCTTAAAGTATTCATTTTTCATCATTAATAAAAGGGCGCATCTGAAACTAAATTCGCACAAAAGGAAATTCTTTCTCCCTCTTTCTCTCCCTCATATATTCTCTCTCGATCAATCTCGATCTTCACACAGAAAACAAATGTACTAATCATCATTAAAAAATGTTAATGATTAATTAATCAAGCAAAATCTTCATTTTCTCTCTAGAAAACTAGTTTAATTTCAGATTTAGTGTGATCCTGTAAAACTATAATGGTGGCTATGGATGATACGGAGAGCTGCGGCAGCCGAGCCACGGAGCCGGCATCCCCAAAGAAGAGTAGCCAGCAGAGACAGCGGCTCGAAGTTTTTCACGAAGTGCTCAGCCGGCTCCAGGATTTGAATCACGAAGAAGCAAAACTACCCGGCTTCGAAGACCAGCTATGGCTGCACTTCGATCGTCTTCCTGAAAGGCAATCTTTTTATGTATTTGTGTTAATTTTGAGTTGGAATGATTGAATTTTGGATTGCATGTTAAAAGGTTTAACGGGTCGAAGCAATTCAACCTGAGATTTTACTCTTTACATGCCCTGTGGCTTGATTGAGAGTGCAATTGTGTAATTCCACTGTTCATTTGAGCTCTGATCAAATTACTATTCTGGTAATTTACTGCTCATTTGAGGTTTAGAGAATTACCATATCGGGTCTTTGGTTCCATGTGAATAATTCAACATTTAAGCACGTCTAACACAGATTAACTTTTTTAGTTTAATATTACTTTTGAATTGAATGGTGGTGATATGTACAGATATGCATTGGATGTGAATGTGGAAAGAGCTGAAGATGTACTGACGCATAAAAGACTGCTGCATCTGGCGGAGGATCCTGCTAATAGACCTGCCTTCGAAGTGCGCCTTGTACAGGTATACAGAAATTTTCAGAAAAATTGAATACTTAATTGCTTGTTTATGATGCTATTTCCCTCTAAATGAAAAAGGATTGCACCAGTTCTGCCTGCTAAATGATCATTTTATAAGATATGGTTTTTAGGTTGGATATTGTTGTCATTTAAATATTTGTGCCAAGCTATGGTTTGGTATGGAGAAGTTAAAATACCTATAATAATTACCATATACAGGTTCCTCCTGCATCTGATGGAAATTCAGCAGATGCCGATCATATGGATTCGTCAGCAAATGAAGATGGTCAAAGTTACTCTAGTCGTTCTCCTAGCCTGCAGGGGTAGTTCCTGATTTGTGTGCTACTCGTTGTTTTACTGTTAATTTTTCTTCTTTCTTCTTTTCCCCAATTTGTATTTCTCCCAATATATTTTAATTTCAGCTGCCATCTTTTGCATTCTCTTTCCATCCAGAATCCATCCTCCACCTACCTTTGGTTCAGCAGCAAATCTTGAAGCTCTTGCCTTTCAAGCTAATGGAAGTCATGACAATAATGCAAATAGTGATGTCAATTCAACTTCACGAACTCCTCGGTAAAAATTTGAAACAGTTCACTTCGCACATTAGCTTTTGTATACTGTAAATTTTCTTAATGCAGGGACTAATATATGGTAAATACAAATTTATCTAACTGTTCTTCTTGATGTCGCCTTTGAAATCTGATTGTAGAAACTGGAAAATGATATTCTCGAATCATGACATTTGATTGAGAAAATGGGGACACTGTCTTGCATTTTAAAATGTTCCTTATCCATCTTACTCCTCCCCCTCATCCATTTGGAAAAGAAAACCAAAGAGAAGAATAGACTAACAAAAGAAAGAAAGGAAAAATCGTATTGCAGTTATTATACAGGATGACATCTGAATTTAAAGATAAAGGGGTGTAGTGGAGGAGCTGTCCTTGACCATTGAATCTTTTTTAAATCTCCAAATCTTAACACCAGGTATAAACCAGACAAAATAGTTAGAGCAATAACTCAGATAATATACGTATTACTGTAGTGCAGAGTCATGGCTGGATAAACTATTGAAGGCTCATATGATAGAAATAAAACACTATTTTTTCACTCCTTTCTTTCATTTGTTTTCTCTTTTATCCTCGCTGGCACATCGTCTGTTGTTTTTATCATCAACATATACCATGCTAATGTCTTTCAATTCAGTATTTTCCCGTGTTCCTTCTCTAGGCTTCAACCACATAATAATTTCTAATTTACATTATGGAGTATTTTTAACTGTGCATAAGCATTTGTTAGTTTAGTTAAGATATTGTTTAGTATTTTCTACTTCTTTCTCGTTTTCGTCTGATATTTTCATTCTTTTCATGTTTCTGGTGAATCATCATAATGGGCATGTGAGTCAAATGAGATGAACAGCACTAATCATTGAGGTTAAAGCACTAGAAATTTATCTATGAATTCAGTCTTGTAAATGATTTTTTTGTTCCTTTCATGAAATTATTTGCCTTTCCTGCTGGATTCAATACTCATGTATATGTGATATATCTATTACACGGATAAAATGATAGGCATTCAAATAATTAACTATCTACATATCTAGTCATTAGTTGTGACATCGCTGTACTCTTATTTCTGTTATCGCATATTAAAATCAATGATGTTTTAGAAATGGATATCTTGCAGGCCCATGCACGAAATCACTTTTTCCACAGTCGACAGGCCCAAATTGCTGAGTCAGGTCGCAAATTCATTTTTATTTATTTTTTTCTTTTTCCAGTTCATCTTCATCCTTTTTTCCTGGTAAATATTACAGCATAGGATTAGTATTTTAGATTCCTCAATCCTACCTACCCCTGGGAAGATAGAGAACAACAAATAAAAAGGAAAAAAGCTATCTTCTAGGCACTGGAAAATTATCTGCTCCTCCATTTGAACATGAATAGGATGGCTTAACATTTGAGGTCATTCAGGCTCCCTTCTGAGTAATAACTTTTCATTTTATTTGCCCATAAACAAAAATGTTGGAATTCAAACAAATACTACAAACTTGGAGAAAGTTTGAAATTAAAAACTGAAATAATTTTGCATATCGAATTCGGAGTGCCATGCTAGTATCAATGTAAATTATTGCCCCAAAACCTCTGGCTGTCCTGGATAGTCAAACCATGTAATTCATATGGAATGGAGGGACTATGGCACAACTAAATTTTAATTTGATGCCTAATATGACCTAAAATTTATATGCAACGATTGAGTTTAGGTATTTGGTGGGGCAGAACCTGGGAAATATTAATAAGAATTTTTTTTAAAAAAATTCGTATTATTATTAGTATCCACAGTGCTGATTTTCTACTCAAAAAATTGATTAATAAACCTTTTTTCAGCTCTCGTGATAGATGGGACAATGCAGATAAAATAGACCTGAAAAGATGTCGGCAGAACACTGGCCTAATGCTAGTACTGATTAACTTTCAGTATTAATTTATAATAATTTGTATCATTGCTGCTGCTTACGAATGGACACTGAAGCAAACTTTTGTAGAATTGTTTAACTGCGAAGCTCATGCTTTGAACTTGTTGATAATTTCTTAAGATCAAATGCAATAATTTTCTGAGAGAACTGTAAATATGAATTTCATAAATTATCAAATGCTGATCCTTCACATTACAATCATATTTCTCCTGTAACCTATATTTGACTCCTGCTCTGCAGTTGACTCTCTTACTTTCTGAGATTGGTCTGAACATTGAAGAAGCCCATGCATTTTCAACTACCGATGGATTCTCATTAGATGTCTTTGTTGTTGGTGGGTGGCCATATGAGGTATACTCATCCCTTTTCTATATGAATTGAACTGCTTTAAACGTGTGGGATCCTTAATGCGGAGTTCAGTGCATTTCTGCTTCCTGACTTATTTATTCTCATATTGTAAACAGATTTTGAGCTTCATTTATGTGTTTAGATGTATTAATATACTGCCTTATTTATTATGTATGTCATCTCAAGTGCTTGTTTAAGAAAACTTATCGACATTATAATTAAAAGGTCAAACTCAAACTTTAACCATATTTATTAGGATCCACAACTACTCCCCACTTATTCACTACCCTTTTCATTTCTATCACATGCTTACCGTCCCCCACTACCAAAAGACGTGGAAACCTTTTTATCTCGTCAGCTCCCCTTACCTAAGGCCACCTTCACGTCACTTCCTTGAACTCGTTTAAGGAAATCCCAAGCTCACTGAAAAATGGTGTCAGCGCTTTTTTGTTTAATTTAGCAATCATTATTCAGTCGTACCAGCATGGCCCCACTGATTTGTTTTCGATCGGAGCATCAAGCAGCATAACCTGGTTCTTTTCAGCAACTTATAAACAAATCAAAGCAAGCACTAAATTTATTTTGCTGTCTTAGAGGATGATCAAAGCACTTTGAATCCTTTTAATGTTCAATCTTTTTCCTCATCTTTAAGTTTTCTCTATATTCTTTGGGATCAAGGTAGTTGTTCTGGATGTACAAGTACCAGTTCTTACTATCTCATTCTGAAGAACATTTTCAGTAAGAGAATCAGCTTTAAATATACTACTTCCACTATCCATCCTTCTTTATTTCAAATTGCCAGTTTAACGTTGTTGAAGTTGACGATCTAATTTGTTTGAGTTTGTATTGCCATGTGATAAGTTTAAAGTGAGAAATATTACAATTACTCACTTGAGAAGTGGTTCTGGTAGCCATGTATCATGAAGTTTAGACTTTCAGCATTCTTCATTTTGTTATTTAGTTTTTATCAATACTCAGTTTCATACTGCAGTGAAATACTTGAAGTAGTTAATTTCGTGGTATTCTGATTTTTCTGAATGTTTGAGTCCTCTCCTTCACTTCTTCTCTTCTTAGATTTATAAATAGAGAAATAAACAGTAAATGCTGTGAATTGCGTTAAACCCCAATCAGTGCCAAAGAAAATATCCAGAAATTTAACATGGAAGTCAATTTTCGTACCTAAAGTTTGCTTTGTTGATCCAAGCTTTCTGATGTATAATGGGGAAGAGGAAGAGAGAGAGTGAAAAAGAATTGAAATTGGGAGAAAAGCGAAGGGAAGAATTTCTATATTGAATATCACTTATTCAATTGTCTAAATTATTCAAAATTGTTAGTACTACCTACACTTCAAATCCCTGACAAAATTGGAAAGTTGACAAAATAGCCAAATATAAGATTTCTTAACTTCAAGTTAAAAGTTAACACTAATAATCATGTTAAGCAAAATTTGGAATAAATCAGAATCTATTTCCTCTTATTATGCCTAAAATAAGTGTTTTTTCTAGAATGGCTCCAATAAATCTCCATCACTTTGCCTTTTACACCCCCAGGGTCCTCCTTGTTTGGGGCCTACTCCTAAAAGTAGTTTCACATTTTAGTTGCACTTCGACTTATTACTTATTTGCCTTGGGGGTCCCCAAAGCACCTTTCTTAAAATGCATTTGTTATTCTATCTCCTCCCTAATGATTCATGTTATTGTAAACTGAATACATGCTTCTTGGAAACTTGTAGGAAACTGAGCTGCTTAGAAGTGAGGTGCAAAAGGAAATCTTAAAGGACAAGGTATATTTTCCTATAACAGAAAAACTTCCACATGATCTCAACTTTTGGTTCAACTGGCTACATGCTGTTATGCCATAAGAAGTTGGTGAATTACACTGTCTTTCTTTATTAACTTTTTCATTTTTACCTAGACCCGGATTTTCCTCTAACTAGTTAGCTACAGAAGCCCAGGTCTGTGCATTTATGTCTTGATATATGGCTGCTATTCTATGATTTATGGCATTACATTTTATTAACCTTTTCAAAACTCGTGTATCTAATTTTATTTGCTCTAAGTTCAGCCAGAGAATGAGAATGCTATAAATTGGTAGATAGGCATTATTTTCTTTTCCAGAGTGAGTTTTTCTCGATGCATTGAAATGAAACAGGCAACTTTATTTATGATGTTTCATGTTCCATCTGCATTGTTGCCTTGTGTCATGTAATTTCATGTAATGGAGGTATCCAAAATGAAGCCTATAATTCTGCTATGCTGATGGACCCTGAAATGAGAATTTTGGTTGTGTATCAGTATTTATCCTTTCCTATAGTAATAAAAAGGCAATTGTTTAGGAGGGCAGTCTCCATAAACTTATGAAGAATACAAAACTAGCATCTTCATATAGAATTACTTTGATTTTGTTTGCTCGGAGCATTACTTCGTTGAATTTGGTGTATACATGTATAACCTCCATCTGGAGTCATGAGTTTTGCCACAAATCTTAGACGAACCAAATTCCTGGACTGTTTTTCCTTTGGAGAAGGAGAAAATGTTTGGTGTCATTAACATAAATTGGTTGTCTAGCTCCATTGAAAATTACGGATCCTCTATGCTATTCAAAACTTAGTTCAGTGGATCTAAACCAGTTTCATATCTCTGACTACATTCTACTCACTCATTTTTTTCCCATTCTTAAACGTCTTCTTTCTATTCCTTTGGAGTTTGAGTTGGATTCAGTTCTGTTGAATTATTTAGTTACCCAGTTTGGAGTATATGTTTTTAGAATACTGCTGATTCTGATGGCAGTAGATCTTTGTTTTTGTAAACGTTTTTCATTGATTCACAGTGTAAGTATACAATAATGCTGTATGTTCTACCAACATATAACGATGAAGTAACAAGTGACCTGTTTTGGAATTCCACTCTGTTTTTAGATTGCTGAAAACTCATTTGGTTTTATCTAGAAGTACCTTGAAATTTGAATGCATTTTGATGGTATAATTGTTTGCTTTTCCTGGTGATACATTGTTTATGGATTATTTAATTGAGTACTTGCTGCATGTCACAACTTAAAGGCTAAAGTTATTTCTTCTGATTTTGGAAACTGTATACTTTTCTTTCTTGACACTACCTATGCTTCAGCTTGATCAATCGCTTATTAATATAGTCATTGTTAGTTTATCTTGTTGGATGAGGATAGTTAACTGCTGGACAGTGTTTAGTTCCATTTCTGTCAACACCGTTTCATTTTTTTGGATTGCTGCACAATCCAGTTCCTTAAAAATGGGATACATAATCTTTTCAACCATCTGTTTTACAATAGTTGATGCTCTTAATTCACCAGTTCATATGTTATAGGAGCAACCTCTTCCAGATCAACATTCTCTTTCTTCCATTAATCAGAATCTCCCAGAAGTTCCTGAATTCGTCTCTGAACATGTTAAAATACCTACCGATGGAACTGATGTCTGGGAAATTGATTCGTGCTTGCTGAAATTTGAAAGCAAAGTTGCATCTGGTTCATTTGGTGATCTGTAAGTTCCACAAATGTGTGTTTGTTGCTTTCCTTATTCTATTTTTCCAGTTCTGTTTGCACTCTTACAGATTATGCAACTCCTTTTTAGGTATAAAGGAACATACTGTAGTCAGGAAGTAGCTATAAAAATTCTCATGCCTGAGCGAGTTAATGTCGATATGTTGAAAGAGTTCTCCCAGGAAGTTTTCATTATGAGGTAAATTAACATCTCTTCATAACCTTGGTTTTGGTCTTTCCAGGAGTGGAGATTACCCTATTGTCATTTCTAATTTATGAATGAGTAGTTCATCAATTCCACCTGAAATCCTTCGAATTGTACTCTTTTAGATAGAAACATTATCCTGTCAATTCAATTGTATATTGGTCAAGGACTAGCATCTTCGAGCCAAAATCAAACTATTGATTTCATGTTTGAAGTTTTACAATTAGGGATAAGATCTCCTATACATTAATTCGAGATATTCTTTTTATTTCATTGGATTTTTAGGCTTCATTTGGACCCTGAATTTTAGTTATGAAAATAGTGAGAAAAACTTCGAAGATAAATTAAGTGAGCCATTTTACAATTTCGACATTTATTTCCTTTCAATCGATATATGTAAAAAAATTGAGAAAGCGAGGAAAAATAGTGTTTACTGTTTTTTCCTTTATTATTCATGGAGTGCAGTAACCGTCCTTTACATATATTTCCTGTGTGGCATGCATCATGTTCATGAACTTGCAAAACACACATTCATGTCCCTCCATTTGAGCGCTAAGCTAACTTCTTGCGTGTATGATAAGCATGTCAGATTCCCTCTAAAATCTGAATTAAAAACTGTTACTGAGCGTGGAATTATTCTATAAATGTAATTGACTGTAGCAATGTCTTTGGATTTGTCTTTTTGACCATTAATATATCTGAGCTCTGATTTTCCATTTGTGCACCTTGACGTTTCTTTCATTTGTCTTTACTCTTGTTTTCACTTTTTTTCCCAGAAAAGTTCGGCACAAGAATGTTGTTCAATTTATCGGTGCATGCACAAGACCCCCAAACCTGTGCATTGTGACTGGTAACTCTATTAAAGTTTCACTACGTTTAAACCATCTATCTTACAGTAATTTTGGGTCCTTTCCAAATATTCACTATATAGTTTCCCATATCAGCTATGTATTAGTTCAAAACTATTATCTTCTAATTCTGTGAAGTTTTATTTTCCTATTCCACATCAAAGAAGTGCTTTTCCTGATGGTCGTGTTTCCGTTTTTATCAGAGTTCATGTCTAGAGGAAGCGTGTACAACTTTCTGCACAAACGAAAAGGTTTCTTTAAACTTCCTACTCTGTTGAAAGTGGCAATTGATATTTCAAAGGGAATGAGCTATCTTCACCAAAATAACATAATCCATCGGGATCTAAAGACTGCCAATCTTCTGATGGATGAACACGAAGTAAGATGTTCCTGCAAGCTGTAAATGATTAATTGGTTTAATAACATTCATATGCATAAAAATTTCAACTATCTTTACATTTTCTCATTTTTCCATTGAACTCCTGAGAATGTGTGGTTTCTGTAATAGTTATTATACTTATGAATACAACAAACTAAAGCTTATTCCCCGTGGTTAATATACTAGTGAAAAAACTGAAAGTATTATTTGCTGCTAGTTACAGCGTTGACTTTTGTTTTGCCTATCCACTATTCTACCTTTATCATTTTGGCATCTGAAAGCTACGTCGATTTCATTCTTCTGTAAATGATTTATAAAGGAATGTGAATGTTGTTCAGAATACATGAGGTAGACCTACTGCATGTTTGGATGAGGATGATGGAGTTTGAGTATGTATTTCACTTAATAGATTCGATTTTTCATCTATATCTTGTTGTTCCCCTAAACGTTGTTGCTGTTAACTTGTTACTTGCTATGATTCCATTTTTATTTTTTATTTTTATTTTTATTTTTTTGGGGATTTTATTGGCTTTTCATTTGCCCTTCATCTTTCATTTTGTTCTCATGGACAGGTTGTTAAGGTTGCTGATTTTGGAGTGGCCAGGGTGCAAGCTGAAACTGGAGTGATGACTGCAGAAACTGGTACATATCGTTGGATGGCTCCCGAGGTATGCAAATTTGATGGTATTAGTTAGATATTTGACTGTTGTATTTTAAGTGTCCAATTCACAATGAGTTTTTTTTTTTTTTTT
>CAIGRL010256995.1:0-10531 GCA_903798325.1 Fraxinus xanthoxyloides | reverse complement strand
ATTGTCAAAATCAATTATTTGGTCAACTAATGGTCAAACTAACAAAAACCATCCATTTGTATTTCACTGCGGACATTCCGAAAGTTTTTGTACCGTTTGTGGCAAAAATGAAAGGTTTGGTACCGTGAGTGATACAAATTAACGGTTTGGGCAAAGTCTGTTACTAAATGAAAGGTTTGGAACCGCTACTGCAATTATCCCTATAAATAATGGCATTGTAATACCTGTTTAATATTATATACTTGTTTGAGTCTCATTTTTTTATTTTTTTATTTTGAAATTTTATTTTTTCAAAACTCATTTTCAATCACATTCTCTAATGAAATAATATTACACATAAATCGAAAAGAAATTCTTAATTGTTAACCATACTTTCTCCAAAAAATAACTGTTCAAAAATGCATTTTTCTCTCAAAATGGAATTCAAACAAGGGCTATATTAAAATTTATGAAAGAGCTATAAAAAATCAGACCTTCCTCAAAGGCGGATATAAAAATAAATATTAGACAAATTGATTATGAAAAATAAATTTCAGAAACATCAGCTATGATCGAAATACAAAACATAAACTTCGGACTTGTGGAACAATGGGATAATGGAGTTATTTTCTCTAAAGAATGTCTAGCAGCAAAAATCAATGCAGGAAAAACAATTTTTATGCCAAACATTCAATAGAAAAATGTCTCTAATGCCTTTCTAGGAGACATATGTCGAGTTATTAGAGAATGAATCAAATACAGAAGAAGAATATATCTAATGGAAAAAATAATGAAATGTACACTGATTTCGAAGATGCATGCATAGAGATAATGGAAAAGTGAATTCAGTACAATAATGCAAAGATGCAAAGACTCGTAAACGAAGAACAGTATTCAAATGGACAATTATTAAAGGCAGCCAATGAAAAGAAGAGCAATGAACAGTATTAAATAACAATTATTAAATAAGGAATCTATAAAAGAAGAGCGCACATACAAACTTTTTAAAAAGAATTTTTAAAACTTTCAATTTATGTCGCACACTTGTAACAATGTAGTTGTACTTTTGATTGTAAGACACACCCCAGTATTTAATTTTTTTAAAAAAGATGTGATATATCAATATCTATTTTCCAATAAATACCAAGATATTCATACAATAGAACACACACTGAAAAAAATATATAAAAAAAAACACTATACAACACTTGTACTCAAAAATTCTTTTAATCCTTGTAAATTCAAAGACTTTAAATTAAAGCAAGTTCTTCAATACTTCCTTCTTGTTTGATAATTCTCTTTTATTTTATTTTAAATTTTGGGCAAGATCTAAAAAGGGAAACGCCAAGTAAGCAATTAATTTGTTCAAAAAACAAAATATTAATAATTTTGTTTTAAAAAATTTTCAAACGCACTTAACCTTTTTTATTCTGGATTTCTTGGCTAAAAGATAAATTAATCATTTGAGTTAAGTTGGAAATGTTTTATCCCAATTTTGGGAGTTTGTTTAAGGCTTTTTAGAAATCAAGAAAAAAGTTAAGAAAGAGTTAAAAAATGAAAAAATTAATTTGTTGAAGGGTAAAATACTCAAATGCCATTATAAACATATTGTTTTAAACTCTTATTTTTTATGCCCTTAGATAAGGCATGCTTCGTTTTCTTTTAGAATGTTTTTATGAATATATTAATATTTGCTTAGAAAATTGAGAAATCAGTAGACTAGTTGTTATAGTCAGCCATATATCATCTACAATAGATAGAAATACAGGTGACTCATCTTTACATATCAAGTTACAAATCACTAAGCGTTCTATCTCTCAGTATCGGAGGTTCTTGATACAAAAATTGCAAAAGAATGTAAAAATAATAGCAATATAATAAAAAGAAAGACGAAGATTCTCTTTTCTCAAATGAGACATGTTTTACAAGTTATGCAGTACCTAACTCAATGATGAGTTTTTTTCACTACATTTATAGGATAATTTTTCTAAGATTCTAACCCCCTCGAAGGTTCTTCAGGCCATCCATGGCAACTAAAATAGCGTTTTCCCAAGTATAAAGCGAGATCACCATAGAATTTAAGTTTATGATGAAATAGAACCGATTGCAATAGTTGCTCTTGTAATACTGCGTGAACATGGCAATAGAAAGCAAAAATGATAATTAGATTTGAAGGAAGCACAGCTGATGAAGAATTATTATGTTCAATATTCTTAGCCACTCGGGGGAAAAAAAATGCAAGATTCACCGAGTAATACCAACAAGATAAACAGCGAAACACCTGTTTTTTGAGTTTCCATTTTTCACAAGTCAATTTTGTTCAAAATTATTACATACTTTCACCTAAATACGTGAAGAGAGTGGTTTGCAGATGTGAAACCACCATCGACCATGAGATTTGACCCACTTATATATCTGGCCTCATCACTGGCCAAGAAGACAACAGCATTTGCCACATCATCGGCTGTCAATTCCACGCCCTGTAAGTTGGCATTCCTCCCCACGAAATCACGGAAACCAATCATTGCATCCTCAGTCCTCTCTTCCTCCGGTAAGTGAGCCAGAGCCAAACTCGTTGCAACAGCATAAGGTGAAATGCAGTTCACACGGATACCATGTTTCCCTAGCTCTGCTGCAACATTCCTGGTGAGCCCTAAAACAGCATGCTTTGACCCAGTGTACGCATGTGGGCCCAGGCCACCAATGGTACTTGCAACACTGCATAGAGATATAATTGACCCCTTCTTAACTGGAATCATTATCCGTGCAGCGTGTTTCATTCCAAGGAAAACACCTTTTACATTTACATCGAACACCTTCTCAAACACAGAGAGATCAAAGTTCCTAATATCTGCACATGGTGGGCCCGACAGCCCAGCATTGTTAACCATTATATCAAGGGTACCAAACATATCAACTGTGAAATCAACTGCACGACTGACGTCATCTTCAAGTGTCACATCACAATGGCAAAAGGAAACGGAGGTGTCGTCACCTAAGGTCTTGCACAAATTCTGACCAACGTCGTCTTGAATATCAGCTACACAAACTTTTGCACCATGTTTATGAAGCAGGCGTACGATGCTAAGTCCAATACCACCAGCACCTCCAGTGACCAAAGCAACTTTTCCTAATAATCTGAAAAAACGAAGTACATCATTGATATGTTTATAAGAAATGTATATACACAAGTTCACCCAAAAACATTCACAGCATAGAGATGAAACAATGATTTTGCAACAAGACCTGCTTACAACAATTGATCACAAGTTTATATCTAGTTACTTGACCTATTCTCTCCCAGGAAAAGGGAATATAATCACAAAATAAATTGAATTGAATTTAGAAGATGCAACAAAAGTGAAAAGTCGTATCAGCAAAAATTTCCATATGATTAACTAGACGGTCAAAAGAGATGAGTTCATAATATAAAAATCCGAGAGGGTATTTAATAAATTTTCGTTATGAAGATCAATAAAATATGTCAACACTAAAATAAATATTCAACCAATCTCCGGTGATGAAGATATTGCGGACATGTTTGATAGGGTACCTACAACCTATGGATATGATTCGCAAGATGAGACCTACAATTTCAGGTAGGCCATAACAGGTGAAAAGACACATGGAAGGAAGTACTCATACTAGAACTAGATTTAAGCCCTTTTTTTTTCCTTATGTACTATCCATGTTGGTGGGATAAAGTCTCATAGTTTGTTTTGTGGCATTTTACTTTTCACTTGTTGAAGGTTAGGTCTAGCTTCATCCTAAGTTGATTTCTGTTATTTCTATGAAACATTTCATAGGTACACGAACGAAAAAATACAGGAAAGACACAAACATGTGGGGATCACTTTTTTAATAATATTTAAATCAGGTGGGATCCACATCTATTGGACTTTTCTGTAAAACTTTTGGTATGAATTGTTCTGTACATTTAGCATTTTTCTATTTCTATTATTAATAAAACACACCATTGCAAGTGGTTTTGATTTTATTTTTAAAAAAATAAAAAACATGTCCAATAGTTTTATAACCCAAGGTAATTGGGAATTCACCAAGTTTGGTACCAATCTCCATAGATTGTTAGTCACCAGAACAAAGAAAATATTTGAATGGTTTCATGAGAAGTGTTTTGGTATAGAGCAAAATCAGTTATTCCAGGTCGTAAAAATTAGGACACATCAGCCTCTAAAAGAAGATTACTAGATATAAACCCCAGTAAAAACTTAAATCAATCTCAATATGAAGGCTAACACAAGAATTCCAATGAGGATTTTCATTTTGTTCTTGTTAGAAAGGTAATATAGACAGACGAAAAGAACAACAAACTGCTTCCCATAGTCCAGACTGAAAATAAATATAAACAATAAACACATGCCAATGCTTTGAAAGTTAAAATATTCATATAGAGGAGAAAAGAGTAATTGGACTATTTTGTCATTAAAAGACCACAGGTTTCCAAAAATCAAGTAACAGCTAAGATTTGGAAAAGGAATTTCAGTTTATTTTGCACAAACTTCTGTACTCATTAAATTATAATCCACAATTTGAAAGTGGGATGACTAAGCCCTATTTTCTTCTAGGGAAAAAGAAGAAGAATGAAACTAATTCATTATAAGCTCCAGTTTTTGCTGCAAAATGAAGGGCTACAGAATCAAATGCTGTAATGGTAATTTCATATCCAAAACCTTCTACCACATAGCCATCTTTCCAGTTTGAATATGCAAGTATCGTTGACCGAACCTTTTCTAAAAGGGTGATTCTTTAAATCTTTGTTAAGAAGAAAATCCATATGGTGAACAATAGAAAATAAACAACGCAAGCGAGCTACATGTACAAATTCCGTGAGCAGTGATTGAACTAAACCTTCCAAGTGTATCCAACAGGAATCGAACCTAGGAATTTTCCCGGCTGGGAGCTTTACCAATTTAGCCATGGCTGCAAAGAGAATCAGCAAGTGAACTAGGTTTCATTATTCCCCGATCCTTTTTCCATATGCCCAAGTTCATCAAAGAAAATCTTGAGTGAAGATAAAAAAATTACACACTTTCCACTAGATAAGCTATCATACCCTAGTATATCTATAAGATATATAAGATGACCTATGCCGTCCTGGGGTAATTACCCCTCACCCTGATTGTATTAAAAATCTAAGGATTTTGAAGGAACACAAGAATCCGAATTGAAAATTTTGGTTCTTTCCTATTATTACCTTTCCTATTATTACATTAGCGGAGTCTACTAGATATTTGACAGCAATCACATACTCTCTGGTAGCTAACTTGAGAAACCTAAACCCACTGACCAAAAATTCTAGAGATGTTCTTATTCATAATGCCAATTACAAGAACAAATGGAGCTTTTCAAAGCAGACTGAAATTTCGACTGATAGTTCAACTCTCGGTAATTCATAAGCTTTATAATATTAGCAGAAGTTGAAATTTCAAAGGATCCAATCGACACAACAGCTGCCAGATCCACCTTAGGTTCTAAAATTCTAGGGAGCACTAAAATACAGTTGTAATGATTGAGCTAAACCTCAACCAAAACCAACCAAAATCACCACAATGAACTCACAAGATAAAGATAATCAGCTGGGATTTAACAATATTGATTGAACCAAAAGTGATTTTATTATATTTCTATATTTAACATTCATAATGCCAATTACAAGAACAAATGGAGCTTTTCAAAGCAGACTGAAATTTCGACTGTTAGTTCAACTCTCGGTAATTCATAAGCTTTATAATATTAGCAGAAGTTGAAATTTCAAAGGATCCAATCGACACAACAGCTGCCAGATCCACCTTAGGTTCTAAAATTCAAGGGAGCATTAAAATACAGTTGTAATGATTGAGCAAAACCTCAACCAAAATCACCACAATGAACTCACAAGATAAAGATAATCAGCTGGGATTTAACAACCCAAGTTGTAACTATATTGATTGAACCAAAAGTGATTACAAGAAAGAAGAAAGAGGGAGAGAGATTACAGAGAAATGGGGAAGAAGAAAGGGGTACAAAATCCTGACAATTTTCCACAACGAAGTTTCCCCTGTTCCTTCCATTTGTTTAAGTAGAAGAAAACGTGTTTTGCTATAGAAAACGGGTACACTTCAAAAATCAAAACTAAGTGAAACGGTGTCATTTATGAATTTGAATTTGAAGATCAGTCAACTCCGTTGGCTCCTCTTCCTCCTCTCTCCCCAACTGGGTGCTACCTCTGCTGATCATTACAACAGTTTCAGCCAACGTTTGGAAGGACGAGATAATTATTTAAATAGATTTCAATCAAGTTTAATTTTCCTAAAAAGTACAACATTTAGAACCTCCACACACCCAAAACACCCTTTACCCTAATAGATGAAGATATTCTAGCCAAAATCACGGCTGGAAGGATTGGACACCGTGTGATTCTCATCTCAATCTCCTGAACCACACCACTTACGGACAAACTCAGAACTCAATTGCATTGGCCATGACAATTTCCCAAGGGATCCACTAATTTCAATCATTCAAAACTCTAATGCTTTTCAATAATACCTATTGATAAATTAAAGCCTCAACTATGAATTTCTCACCTAAGTCATAACAACATAAATAGCTATATCGATCTCTAAGACTCAAAAATCAAACCGCTCAAGATATAAAGTAAAACAGCCTGCTTATGTAAATGCACGCTTATAAAAGTACAAAAAAAATGAAGCTACAGATAAACGGGTATCTCTTTAGATCAATACCTCTGACAGGGAAGAGAAGAATCGAGTGAACTCGTTGCTGCCATAGCAGAGAACTTATGCTTTTAAGGTATTCCGCTGAATACACACAGAACAGGGATACTTTCAAAAATGGCCACGAGCCTAATTTGATATTGACTTTTCAACTGTGCCATTCTTGGTAAGTATTATTTTCATTTTTCATTCTTCTATTCATTTTCAACCACACATTTTTTAATAAAATAATATTTTTCATCACATCAATAATTTTTCTTACATTTCCAACCATACATTCTCCGTCAATCTACTATTTCATATTACATTCTTTCAAAATAATGTGACTCAAACGCACCCTATGTTGTATTTTCACATTGATCTTTTAGATGTTGAAGGACAAAAATATCTTTAAATAAGTTATGTAATTACAAAAAAAATTGTTTAAAAGACAATATTACCTTTTTAATTAACAATTGAAAATCAAACAATTTTCACTTAAAATTTCAAAATTACTTCACTTTTCTTATCTATCTATTCCAGTAGAGATAAAAACTCTCTCAACTTTTATCTGCTTCAGCCTCAAAATCTCTGAAATTTATCGAACGCTGAAGAAAGAAATATTTTTTAATATCAATCAGATTCGATAATTATATTTATGTATGTTTTATTTCGTTTTCATGTTTTAATGAATAAAAACAGTCGGAAAATTTTTATGCATTTAATAGTCGAAACAGCCGGATGGCGTCGTTAAATTTTAATATGTTATAATCAATAATAAATGCTGGAAAATTTTTATACGTTTAATATTTTCAACCACATATTTTTTCAATAAAATAATATTTTTCATCATATCAATAACTTGTCCTTCTTTTTCAACCACACATTCTCCGTCAATTTACTATTTCATATTACATTCTTTCAAAATAATGTGACTCAAAACACCCTATGTTATATTTTCACATTGATCTTTTAGATGTTAAAGGACAAAAATATCTTTAAATAAGTTATATAATTACAAAAAAAAAAATTGTTTAAAAGACAATATTACCTTTTTAATTGACAATTGAAAATCAAACAATTTCCACTTAAGATTTCAAAATTACTTAACTTTTTTTATCTATCTATTCCAATACAGATAAAAACTCTCTCAACTTTTATTTGCTTTAGCCTCAAAATCTCTGAAATTTATCGAACCCTGAAGAAAGAAATATTTTTTAATATCAATCACTTCAAATCGATATGTATGCTTTATTTCGTTTTCATGTTTTAATGGATAAAAATAGTCGGAAACTTTTATACATTTAATAGTCGAAACAGCCGGCTGACGTCGTTAAATTTTAATACGTTTTAATCAATAATAAATGCTGGAAAATTTTTATACGTTTAATAGCTGGAACAGCAGGTTGGCTATCTAGCTTTTTTTAAAAAAAATTTGTTGCCCCAGTCAAGCATAATTTTCGACTATGTCTTTTCTTAAAAAAATTATGTTTCGTCTTACAGATATAGTTATAATGCAATTTCTTTCTTTGCTGACTTCGAATTGAATGAGAAATATCAATGGGTATGGGGATGGACAAGTGATAAACGTGGTATTCCAATTTCCATAACAGAGAGTACAGCATATGCGAGAATGTACCATGATTTACAACATATGTGATATGGAACTAAGATTTCGATTCAATAATGATTCACTTGTTCCGATTCAACCTATACTTGTGCTGAAGAAGTGAATTATCTTTTGAAATGAACAAAATGTACACGACTTATCTTTGAGTGACTTTAGTAACGAATGATGTCGCCGAAAGTGAGCACGAAGATTCGATTGGAAATGATCACAATGTCAATGATTTTTGGGATACAATGTAGATAGCTCGTGAGGATGATATGGTTATTCCCGAGCCCCTTTTTCCTCATCGTGATCTCATTGTTACACACAGAATTTCATCGATAGTTCAAAACAACGAGAATGGCAATGTTTACAAATGAGGATTTGATTGTTTTATCCCGTCAGATACATGAGTGGAGTGGGAGCATAGTGGCGGAAGGAGTGGACCTTCATCTAATTTTTCGCGTGTGGTTCCTGATGATGAGAATTTGTATGTCAAACAATTATTTGAAACAAATAAAGATTTGCAGGAAGTTGAGTATCGAATTGCACTGAAATACAACTTTGAGGTCAAAATTAAGAAATCAAACAAGTCATTGTTCACGATTGCATATGTCGACAACAGTTGTCGTTGGCGTTTGCAAGCGAAGAAAATGGATATGAATGAGTTCTTTGTAGTTCGCAAATATAATTGGGAACATACTTGTGAAATGGGAATTCGTTGAAAGGACCACATGCAAACTCGATCATGGTTTATTGGTCGATGATAATGCACAAGTATCAGGACTCACGGACGATCTACAGACCTTCGGACATCATTAACGATGTCCATCGAGAGTATGGAGTGGTCTGAGATATCAGAAGACTGGAAGGTCAAAGAATGTGCATTGGAAGATTTAATTGGCTCAACGGAGGAGAGCTATGCTAAATTGATCAGGTATTGCCTTAACATTAGAACAACTAATCCTGACTCAACATTTTTTATCGAGACGGATGACGATAATTGCTTTAAATATTTCTTCATGGCTCTTGAACAATGCATTCGGGGATTATGAAATGCGATACGACCCCTAATTCTAGTCGATGGTACAACTATAAAAGCTATATATGAAGGAAAGTTAATTATTGCTACATGTCAAGATGCCAACATCCAAATTTACCTCCTGCATTCGGCATAGTTAATAGCGAGAATGATTGTCGATGCATTGGTTTTTCACAAAGTTGAGGGAAGTAATCGGGGAAGTCAAGGACTTTATCTTTGTAACTAATCGAGGACTGTCTAAAATAAATGATATCATTGAAGTTTTTCCCTAAGCACATCATGGATATTGCATGTACCATAGACAAGGCAACCTGAAAACTAAGTTTCATTGTTCAGAGAAGCGGCCGAAGCTCATAGTGTTGAAGAGTGTAATAAGTTTATGGTGGAAATAGAAAGTAAAGCATTACCGGGATGGGAGTATTTGACAAAAATGGGGATTGAACACTCGATCACATTTTCTAGGACGTTGATACAACATGATGACGTCAAATAATGCAGAAACTCTCAATGCATTATTCAAGAAGGATCAATAGTTAAAAATCCTCGCAATGATTGAGAACGTTCGTAATAAGTTGCAATAGTGATTTCACGACCTACGTGCGAAATCACACAATTGCACGAGTGTGCTAGCTCTGCTCAAGAAGATAAACTCTTCGAGGCTGTAAAACTTGCGAGAAAGTTGAATGTGGAACCACTGGATGAGTTGCGCATCTCCGTGAAACAACTCTGATAAAGACATGTACAATGTCTTCAAAATATCTCCGGTCCCACGGATAGTTGTTGAACGCAATGACGTCGTCAACAACTTGCAAATAAAAAATGTCGAAGACAGTCTTCTTGTGATGATATCTCATCACGCTCTCAAGGATGTAGACCAGTTCAAAATTCATTATATCTAACATCTTGTCACACTTCTTGATCGAGCCCATCAACTGGGTACATCTCGTACAGTCTGTTGCTTCTCTTAATGACTGTCTCGTCGCTTATAATCTTCAGTACAGTGAATTGGTGCAGGGGAGCACATAATTCAGGAAGGTTGCTAGAATTGCAGTCAGGAGATCAGATAATTCGTATCGTCGTCTAATCTGGTTGACTGTAAGTGTTGAATCGTTTATAGTGGATTGACTGACAAAGTGCCCGGAGTTTTTCACAGTTGGGTTTCTCCGTGATCAATTTCTGTATTCTTTA
>CAIGRL010256975.1:0-14015 GCA_903798325.1 Fraxinus xanthoxyloides | reverse complement strand
AAAAGGAGATAAATATTGCAGCAGCTCAGAACCAGTTCTAGCCAAGAGCAGAAGTAAATTTATCGTGGAAGAACATGAAATGATACAGTCAACACTATTAGCCTTCAAAATTCAGTCGGATCTCTGTTCAAGAAGCAAGTGAAGCAAAGTTTTCTTTTATCCTGAACAGTAAAGAGCCAACAAGTTTTTTGTGCCAACCACTACTCCAACCACACCTATAGAGAACGTTGCAGGGAAAAGTGAACGCAAAACTACAATTAGAAGATTGATGAAAATTGTACCATAGGAAGTAATACCCTTTAAGAAAGTTTCCAACAAAAGTGGGTTTCAAAATGTAGTAGCATATTGTTAACAGAAGGCAATAAACTAAAGATCAATTTTATTAGTGACCAAAATGCCCAGACAATGCAAATTGCGGTACACTGTCGTGAACAAAATATAATGTATACAAATATGCACTTAGTGACCAGAATGCCCAGACAATGCAAATTGAACTACACTGTCATGAACTAATATAGTGAATACAAATATAAACCTAGTTGAGTGGCTTGTAAAGCCACAGCCTCAAGTTCAGAGTACCTCTTAGATTATTAACTTCTTGTGTTAGTAGCAGAATGTGATCCGAATGAATATCACTAATAAAAATGATTTGTGAGTTAAAAGCCCAAAGGACAGAACAAGTATAACAACCAGATGAACAAAACGATTTGAGTTGAACTGGAATGCTAAGCCAGACCTTTTTAATGACACAGTCACTATAGTATACTAATCAATTTGTAGGTCTCCACTTATTGCAAACCCAGTCGGTATGACATTGTAGGGGCACCTCTTAACTGACCCATTGAGAACCATCACAATGGGGATGTCAGGGTGTCTCCAGCTACCTCTGGCCCCTGAACTGCTGAAACAAACTAATAAAACAAGTACTTAGAGCAGCTAGACCAAATATTAACATGGTGTTACATTATCTCACATTACTGAAGTATGGGAACCCTTTATTTAAGTTTTAGTTACTCATGACAGGAAATTTTAAACTCCTATTTCTTCATTATGGATACCCACATTCTTGACATGGACCACTGAAGACAAGTGCCAAACTGATCAGGCTACAAGATACACGGCATTATAGTGTTTTTGTTGCTTAACATTAATTGTCTTTTGAATTAAATGTGTTTATTACTTAAAACAAATCTATATTTGAAGTTTCTTTGACTGTGCGTTGTCGTACTGAACATATGACTCCATATGATTCACAATTGGCTAAAGATGGGTTCAGATTAACAATCTGTATCATTATTTGACAGTCAAAGCTGCCACAAGTCACTGATAACTCAAACGCGATTAGCTATCTAGCTCACCAATTGCAGTGAATCAGCAACTTGGCAGCTGAAAATCTCATTATATGTGTACTCCCATTCCTGTCTCATCCCTGTCGTTTAATTGTTTTAAGCAGACTGACTGAGAATAAGCTGCCCTGTTCAGTCAGTTGTCCACCAAATTTCTTTCCCATACCCGATAACTAATGTTTTCTTTAAATTTTCCCTTTAGTGATGCCTAATTTTGTTCCATTTTTTAATATTTCAAAAATCTTCACATGATTTGTCCACTTCTATGTTCATATGTTTATTTACATGGACATTTATTAAATCAGCGAATTGGTTTTCAACTAGGCTCCAAATAAATCTAACACCACCTAATAGCAAACTGTAGCCAGCCAAAATTGTAACTTTGTAACGATGTAATCCCATATTAATAATGTCAACCAGCAGCCACACTTTCTAGGTGACTCTCTGTTTACAATAAATTTGAAGCCTGAAACTTTAAATCCTGCTCAAATGAAAATTCTGATTCCATCACAAGTTGAAAACAAACAAATGAAGTAACACAAAAAGGTCACTAAGAAACGAAATAAATCCTAAACAAATGCATAAAAACCATTAATCAAGTTATGAATAATAGATAGCACTGAGAGAACACAAGTGTACTGCGTACAAACAGGAACAATAGCCATTCTCATTTTTATCAGATTTTTCCTGCACCTCAAAATGCAAAATATTTTGCTCTACTCTCCTCTGCAAGTGTCAAGTGATTGTTATTTTAAGAGACTAGATAGCATTCATATTTCGGACTGTCGATTATATTAAGTAGATATTCTTTGTGAACATTTCATCAAACAATCAGGCATTGCATGAAGAAAAAACAGAAACTTCTAGTTATTGATCTGGCAAAACTATTTCCAAGTTAGATCACTCACCCGCAACAGCAATAAAGAAATCTGTGACCATTATCCCGCCTCTCACTAGTTCTGTATGCTGGGAATAAAATCTAGAAAATAAATAATAATTATCAACATGACTTTCAGAGGAAACAAATACATAGACGTCCATAAATAACAAGAGCAAAGTACCTTAACATACAGAACATGATCAGGTAAATAAATCATTTTAAACAAACTACCAAAAGGAGGCCTACCTCCAAAAACAACTATATTCCACATTGGACTTCTTTCTCCAATGATAAACAACGTCCCAGAATAATCAACATAAACCACCCTGTCCACCACCGTATCACAATACAAAATGAACAATGACATTGCATTAACATACCACCAGTCCGTTCTTCTATATATTATCACAAAACTGAAACTGCACCCGAGTAATTCGAACTCTGCCACACCTCAATTCCCTCAACATCTTCTCTAGTCACAAAAAGACGATCCCCACCTCCCTCAATTTTCTTTATGATCCCTCTTTCAGCATCCTCTACCTTATCTACATAATTCCTTCGGCACAACCCTTCACTTAAAATCCCCTCTCCATCCGCATTATCCTCCACTCTTGACCACACCTCCAACTCCCCTTCTCTCCCTACAAACACTTGCTTCCTGTAACAGTGTATTAGCAAATTTCCCCCAGCAAGGCCACTACTTATTCCTACATTCCTCATACTCGGATTCTTCTCTTTCAGATAAACCCATGGATCATCGCTCAATTTACGCAGTTCCGCAACTGCCAAATCTCCTGATTTTGAACAGAGTTTGAACAAGGCTAAGTTATCCAAGTCGACATCCACGTCAGCAAATGAGTCCCCAAACCTGCTGCTTCGGCCGGAGCCCGGCTCATTTGTTTCCCAAACCACCTCCCCGGACCTTGGATCCCACAATCGTATGTAACCGGAGTATCCAAATGCACCTGACGTAACAGAGCTCCCAACCAAAATTCCCATATCCGGCACATACGTCAGCTTTCCTGGGACCATATTTTTCGAGGATGTTCCAGGCATTCTCCCAATTTCAGACGAAATTTTCAAAGTCGACTTATCTATCATCAGAACACAATTCTCACCGTGCTGACAATCATAGGATGCGAAGATGGAGTCCTCCGAGTCAGCTATCGCTTGTACTCGGGCTTTATAGATGCGAACATCGGAAGGGTCTACCCAATCCGCAGAGCCAACTCGGCACCCGTTGGTCATATTGTAAAAATGTAAGCCCGACCCAAATATTGACCCAACCGCAGCAATTTCGGGTCGAACTCTCCGTATAGAAGTGAGAAAGTCTAGGTGCGTTCGAACGGTGGCTGTGTGGCTGAGATTCCAGTCATAGACGGAGATCTGGCCGCCATGGGCGACCCATAGGGACCCATCGGAGTCAATAGCATTAAAGGCAGAAACAATTCCATCTGAAGATGGCTTGACAGTGGTGAAGAGCGAAGCATCTATCCCATTGAGTCGACACGGCGCAAGTGCCATTCTGAGCTGCGACTCAATACCATAATATAAAGCCTCATCTATGAGCTCCTGATTAGAGAAACGTTTGGCGGTGGAAGGAAGGCGGTTGGACCGGAGAAGAGAGAGGAGGACGGAGAAGATCTCCGGGTCCCGGTCTATAAACACCGGGTCCTGAGTCGGTCGGTTGGAAAGAGCAGATAATAGAGAGTCCGGGCCGCCAGACCGGAGGGTGGAGACAGTGGTCTCGAAAAGCTTGCCTCCGACGTTGAGCTTCATGCGGTCGCCGCCACCGGCTTGGGTGGCGAAAGTATTGTTGGGAATTCCGTCCTCCATGTTTCAGGGAGCTTATCGCTTGGGACTAGTTCGGGATTTGGGAATTGAATATGGGAAAAGCCGTCGCTACAAATGACAATTTTGAGGATTTTTAATTTTTTACACAATTCAATTCATCAATTTGGAACATTAATGAATTATGCGAAATGTACATTTTATTGTGTATATCTTTGCATACATTTTATTGTATTTTATTAAAAAAGTATTGGACGAAAAAATGTGTATTTTTTTGATATTGTTCATTCATGTATCGTCACGTGACACAATGTCAAAAATGATGTAAACAATTATGTATATGTAGCATGATTGAACATAATTCATTTCTTATTTCAAAATTTACATTTATAATGGCCAATTGACTCGAAAAATTGGTATTTTAGCACAATTTATACTCTGATTTTTTTTTTATAAAAATTTAATCGAAATTAAACTTTAATTTAATTACATATACTTATCATTTCATTATTCACTATTTTATGGATCCTTAGAGGCTTCTATTATTCCTTGTTATTCTTCTTTATAAATTATTTATAGATTTATCATACGGAGGCTCATGATATGTATTCAATCGAGACATTTAATATTTTTTTGGCATTTAAAAAATTTAGATATATTCAACATAGACTTTTTAAAAATCATGATGTATTTAATTAGAATTTTATTAGAAGTTCGTAAGTCTCTGTGTATTCAAGTGACTAAACAGTACAATACCCCATATCTATCAAACAAACTGTCCAAATTCCATACATTTTGAAAATAACACAAAATATCCCAAAATGGGCGGAATACCCCTTATTGTTGCCTCCATCCATTCTGCTGTTAAATTTCAATAAAAGGAGGAAATAGGAAAAATTGAAAGGGGCAAAACCCGATATCCTCTCTTTAATTGGGGTGTGAAAAGGTTAAATAGAGATGTTTTGTGCAAGAGAGGAAAAGACACAAATACAAGAATCCAATTGCAAACTCACGTTCAAAGACCTAATTTTCCTTTGCTCACGATTGTAGAGGTTTATTTCAGCACATCTGAAGGTCCAACAATTGCCATTCTACAAGAAGGGTTTGACAACAATACGGATTTCGACGCACAATTTTTTATTTCGAAAAAAGGATTAGAAATTTTCAAACGGGCCTTGAATATAGTTTTTTTTTGTTATGTTTACAGAGTCATTGTGATCATCGAGATGGAAGCTCCAAGACTCAGAGGTTATGAAGATGCCCATGAGTATGGTAAGTGTCTCTGCTTTTGGCGGTTTGAAAAATGAACTTTCTTTATGTATTTTTTAACGTTCTTGTTGGAATTTTAATTTTAAACGTATATGCATGTTGATTGTTGTGGATATTGTGTAATTTCTTGTACTAATCCCTCGTTTTCATGTTCATCCAGCCGTGTATACGAACTACTTCACAATGACTATATAGAGTGGGGGTAATCTTCAATAAATCGAATAATGTGAAGTACGAACATGGTACGATGATGTTCATGTACGAACATGGTACGATGATGTTCATGAACTATGTCAGGAGTATTTTAATAGGGATTGGTTCGAGGCTTTTGTGCATGTGTGCGCAGGCTGTAGGCCTCTAAAATCTTACTTTAGGCCATAAAAAGACAGTTTAGATAGTGCTTTGAGAAGGTTGTATAGTGAATTAGATGTTAGGGAAATGTTGAAGGACCTTAAAGGACATAAGTTGCTTGAGATTTACGTAGTTGTACCTAGCGAGACACATGCACTACCCCTCCTGTGTACACGAAGAAGTCTGGGAAATCAAAGAAAAACGAAAAAAGAAAGCAAATGAAACACAGACATTGTCCAACTACACAGTTTTTGGTGTTAAAGCTTCTTCAAGGAAGGTAACGGTAATAAAGTGTTCTTAATGTGGCATTGCAGGCACAATAAAATGAAGTGTAGAGGTCGGGAACCACTTGCTGCAAACTGACCAAACAAGTCTAGGAAAATGCCATTTTTTGTAACCATCATTTTGTGCTGTTTAATGTACTGCTTTTGAATGTTTACAGTTCGTAATGTGAATAATTATCGATGTCTAGTAATTCTTTATTGTTCATGAAAAAATCACATTTTATTGCTATTTGGTTATTTTGTTTGCATAAACGAGTTCAATATGTAGGTTGTAATTCGTAACCTTCATCTTTCAGGTTGTTCCGTTTGTAGTTACATAAACGTAAGGTTTATATGCACAAGGTTTATAATAATCTAGGTTTGTATATCACAATCTTTAACATTTTCAAGGTTATTTTTGCAACTTTTTTAATGTTTAGGTCAGGTTTCCGCAATGAATTTAGAGCTCATGTATGTCAATACTATCCAATACCAATAAAAATCCAAAGACAAAGAAAAGAAATAGATGAAGAAACTGGAACATCTCATAGCATACTAACCATTACAGAAACTGTACACGTTACATCATCTACTAACATCCATTCAATACACATATCTACAAGGCGTTTGAAGCTCTATTTTTGGCCAAAAACCCACATTACTAAACATCTACACAGAAACCCAAACGCCCAAGACCTAAGTTCAAAAACACTATTCTGTCTCTGCAGTTCCAAGAACTGTTGTTCAATATATTTCTGGATCTAAACAACCCATGTATGATATCCACAGATCTACGACAAATAGATGGATCAACACGAGAAATACTTACAATCTCCATTCTGACGTAAAAAGGAAAAAAATCGTAAAAATTGAAATTGTGTTTGGGTTTTCATTACCAAATGTATGTGCATGTCTAGAACCATTTTCCCGAATTCGTTACCGTCCACGGAGTCGCTAAATCTTCATTCCACACCTACACAAGTGCAACTCCATTGCAGCTCTAAGCTAAGGCCAAAATGGGTTTCACCTAATGAAGAAAGACGGTGTAGGTTCTACATAAAAACTCATCACATGTTATATATAACACCCCTATTAAAAATAGAAGAGAGAATACAGATTTTCCCTTTTAAATTTTCCTATTTTCCCATTTTTATTTGAATTTAACGGCATAATGGACATATGCTGACAATAGTAGATATTCCGTACAAAACATTTCAAACAGTGACATTTTGTGATATTTCCAAAAGGTAGGGAGTTTTCAACAATTTGACTAATAGATAGTGATATTATGTTGTTTAGCCAATTTAAATTGTCAATGATATATATATACACTCTATTAAAAGATTGAATCCGTTGTGTACTGTTCATTTATGAAGCATTTTTATTTTTTCCATTTTTTTCTTTAATCCTATTTTAACTAACTCCCATATTGAGGGCTCAATGATCTTTTACATATGGATACCAAATATCTCCTTACAAATAATTTCTCATACTAATCCTAAATTTATCTCTCAATAGTAGGAAGGATGCAAAAGAAACGACAAATTCAATCGACTACTACAACCACGAGTTTCATACATGGGCAATGGTTGTTGTGTGTGCTATGATAATATAATCTCGATTGCCTTGTTATGGTGCGGCTAAGGGTAGAGAGTCAAAGTCGTGTTTCGTGATCGTTGTAGCGGGGAGGCTTTGATCGAAGGACTGAAGATCATTGGTGTGATAGAGGAGAATAAGGTACTATTGTGGAACGATGTTCATTTCGGCCTGCGATTCGTTTTTCATCCTTTTCCTCATAAATTTCTTGCAGATTAATGTGCTCATCTTCAATTTTATGGGCTACATGTCTCCCTATTTCACTTAATTTGTGTATTTCGTTTGATTGATTTTATTTTTGTTGTTGATGCGACCCGTTCTTTGCAAATTGTCTTACTCATTCCTTGATCTGTATGTTGTTGGTCTTGTTGGTTTTCTGCAAGTTTTGTGCTATGAAATCTACGCGCTCACTAAAAAAGGTAATCTTCACTATTTTCAAAACTTAAATCCTAAAGATTTAACTTCCTTCGATAATTTTAGTACCTTTAATTGAACAAAGGCTTTGTTTCGACATTATTGGTTGCAATGAAGATTTTTTTTCTTTTCACTACCTTGGTTGTATATGCACCATTGGGCAGCTTAAAGCAAATTCATGAGTTCCTTTTGATGCGAAAATATATGAAAGTTAATACTTGGATGTCTTGATTATTAGTCTAGCACACTTAATGAATGTTAAATCTTATTGCGATTTAATAGGCATACTATGTAAATTGATTGTTGATGTTGTCTAACAAGCTTACTTGCAGTGGTAGTATTCATCTTCTGAGATATATATTAATTGATCCCACCAATAGTTGTTGTATCGTTGGTTAGTACTACTTTTGCTGCAAGTCCCAATACCTCACTTCCCGCTGTATCCAGGGATAAACTAACCTCCCTTTTCTATGTTTAATTATTTATAAATACATTCATATACAAATATATTATATGTATGATTATCTCTTCCCTGTCGTATGCTTTCTTTCACTGCTTTCGCTTACCTTTTCCCCTCCTTTCTCTAGCCATGTGTGTCCATGATTTTTCAACACAATTTCTTTTCTCTTGCGTCATAAGGTACTTTTTTCTCTGATTATTTTGTCATTTTGCTTTTAGAAAATTTTAGTAGATTCTCCCTTATCCAAGTCCTACAAATATTTTCTCTCTTATGCCTTGAGAAAATTTTCCCTATTTTCCTCCTCTGCACAAGATTTTCCTCATTTTCTTCCTTTTTGTTAATTTAAAGGAAAATATTTAAAAGTTAGGAAGAAGCGAATGGTGGTAAGGGAGTTTCACATGTTAGTTAAGGCTTGGAATACAGTATGCGACCAAATATTAATTCAAAATGCATATTCACATCATTTTAGTTATAGAAAAAGAGGAGATGTAATAAAGAAATAGAGTTAACGAACTTGGGTGGTTAATCATCTCCGCATATTACTTGTTGAATATTGTTCTGCATAGTATATCAAGATTTTCTTAAGTAGCTAATGTTAAATATTCTTTCTTTATGTTCTCATTCCTTAAATGAAACATACTTGTAATGGTTCAGTATTTGATCACGAAAGTGTCCGAAACTTGTGATTAAACTTAGGCTTCTCTCTCTATACTTATGAATTCGAGTAGCCTTTGCCTGGAAATCTAATACTTTGTAAATTTTAACTTTGCTTATCCACAATTCTTGTCATGTGAATTTGAATCCACATATAGCTTCTATAAGATTTTTGTATATAGTATTAGCATTATTTTTTTGTATCTCGATTGCAAATGATCTAAAAATTTTGGAAGTTAGATTAATACATCCCAATGTCCTTGTTCAATTAAGAAAATCGCGGTTTCAATATGGTGAATTCCACAAATGAAAGTCCATTTTCAAGGATTTGAATTTATTTTTATAAAACCATCTCGTTTTATCCCTAGCACATTAGTTCTCATGTAGTCTTTGTCTTACTCCATGTAAAGTTGTACAACCTAAAATCTATCATGTGTTCTTAGATTTTAAATTCTTAAACTCGAATGCAAATCCTAGAACCAAACTCACCCTATGTTATGTTAATGTCTCTCTTAAAGTTAAATGATCCTCTCTTTCTTGCTATAAGATGACCAGTTTTACATTATTTCCTACTTTTATTATTTAATTATGAAAGAAAAGATTTTCTTTGTTAATTGATGTGTTTTTAATGATGGAACATAGTTCAGATGGAGATATAATTGACCGTGTTCACATTTTTCATTGGCCATTTTTCATTCACCTTTTTCTCTGAGACCACATAATCTAGGTCTATTTCTTTATCTTTAGTTTTGGTACTTACACAATTTTTTTGTTCCATCTATCTAATTCAGTGTCTGGGTTGTCTCATAGTTCTTTAGATGAGCCCTAGCTATCATTCAAAAGGAATTTTTAATGAGATCAAGATATTGACAATGCCTAATGAACTAACGAACTCGATCACTCAGTTGTGGCATATGAACAAGAAATGCCCCGAGGAACCATAACGACAAGGAGAACAAAGAAAAAAATGTTTTCACAAGAAGTTTGGTGAAAAGGTACATGAAGCACCAAACTATCCTCAAGCCCAGGTCTCTAGATCTCGACAACCAACTAGAGTGGTCATGAAGTAAATTGACCAGGATAAAAAGGGACTATCAAAGAGTATATAAATCAATCTTTCCGTACATATATGGAAATTTAGGGTTCTCTTTGTCGTTTTCAAGCCCTTTTTTGTTTTTAATTTTCCAAAACAATGAAAACACGTTCTCTTTCTTATTTTCGAAAACATGTTTTTGAAAATGAAAAAAACAACAACTAACAAGAAAACGGGGAAATTTTCCAAAACACGGGAAACACATTTCTCAACTCTCTCCATGGAATTACGCTCTGGAAATCAACTCTCACAAACCCACGACCCAGAATCGAAAACAGATCGTGTTGCCAAATCGAAGGGTTATCTACAGGATCTTCAAATCAAGGTTTTGAGCTCATCTTGCCAAATCGAAGGCTTCTCGACGGGTTATTTCAATCAAGGTTTCGCATATTCAAATCAAGGTTTTGATTCTTTGCTTGGGATAATCTTTGATTATTTGCTTGCTATTCCATATCATAGTTGTTGGGTAAAGGTTGGATAATAGTTGAAGCGGTGAATTTGCAGGGGGAAGGGTAGATGGTGGTGGAGGCGGAATTGCAGGTTATGTAGGGGTGCTTTTTTTTTTTGGCTTTTCTTGCTGTTTGGTGGTAGAAGCGGATTCAGAATTAAATTCGCTTCATGCCAGTTATTGAATTATTTCCCTTCCAATTATAAAATGTAATAAACTCAAGCAGTTGTAGAACCCTACACACATATACGGGAATGATTCCAGCCTGAATTGATGAAATATATAAATAATGCCTATTTTCTTCAGCACATATTGTAAGGATAAGGCAGAAGAAAAGACTGAAATCACTGTTTCTATCCCACCATTTTTTGTTGTAATTGCCGCATTCCCAGATCCTTCGTCCTCACTTGTAAGCCAAGTCATAAGGTCTATTTATGCTCTAATAATAATATTGGCCCTCGATGATCCATAGGATTACAATTTCGAGTTTGAAGTCTATAATAACTAGTCTTGGAGTGGTGCTCTTGGAGTCTTTGGCGGCTTTGTGGTGTTGTTCTGGTGGTGTTTTTGTAGAAAACATTATAAAAAAATATTCTAAAAATTTCCAAGTAAACGTGTTTTCCATGTTGTGGAAATACCTAGCAATTAAGCTATATTACACAATTTTATTATATAGAGGAAGCATCCAACCAGAGGGTGAATTAACAAATAAAAAAGAGGGGGGACCATATGAGTATACTCCATTAAGGAGTTTATACTGCAATAATGGAGGGTTGTTGAATCATTGCTGAAACAGAGTTTATGTAGCTTGGTAATTAGACTGGCTCTTGTTTAGGAAATCATCTTATTCTGCTGACACCATATTGCTATATAGACGCTGAAATCGTTTTTGTCACTATTAACTGTCCGAAATTTTATGCAGATGGAAAGTTGGCAGTATCTCTTGTCAAATGAAGTATGTCTATCATTTGTGCAAAATGTCATTGAATCTCTGTCAAACTTGAATGGTTCTTGATACGTTGTTTGGATATCAATTTGGGATCACATTTCAATTTTGGTTCACCTGCATGATTTCTTGAACATTCTAAAAGCAAATTGATGAAGTATCTTGCTATGTGATTTCTTTATACAATTTGAATGTGGTCGCTTGGAGCATGTATCTCTCTTCTTTAGGTGTTTTGTTTTTCCTCCTGACATTTTATTTTTATTTGTTGATTATGTCCCCCCAAATAAATCACATGGAATGACTTTAGATGTTGTCCACTTGACAGTTGAAGACCACGAGATGCTCTGAGATGTAAGCAAAAGGAAGCTGACTCCCGAAATAAGTAAGAGTCAAGAATTTGACACCATAAAAATGAGGTTGTGCAAGCACTACAGGCTGAATAAAAGTAGTAGTCATTCTCCAACAAGTGAAACAAAGAGAGACCCTTTCCCCGTTAGAAGGCCATCATCTGTTCCCATCATTAACTTCAACATCGACCGCATGAAAGCGTTGGACGTCATCGATCAGTGGACACAATTTAAAGCTCATAATGAAATGTTCAGTTCTCCAATTGTCTTCATCAACTGTCCTTGAACCAGGATAAAAAATCATAGTTGGGGTATGTTGAAGATGAAGAGTTGTCTGTGTATACTGTTTTGCTTGTCAAATTGTAAAATGAAGAGTTGGGCTGGGGAGAAATTTGATTGCTTTGAAAGAGTGCTTATTAGGCTTTAGTTTTCATTAGTATGTATACAGACAGAATGCTCTTATAGTTTTCCTGATAATTATTATTCCTTTTTTATGTTTTGGTATGTAGGATTATAATTAATGCCATCATGACATGATTCTTGTTCTTTTAATTTAGTTTGCTAAAAAAATTTGAGATATATATTTTCTTCTAGCGATAATATATATTTTGCTTAATTTCATTAAGGTTATGTTTTATATATTTAAAAAAAAAAAAAAATTAAGATTCACCAACTTCATATATGTTTTTAATACCATATTAAAATTAAACTATTAAAATTTATTGAATAATCATATTTTTTGAATAAAATATTATAAAAAAAAAATATTCTCTAAATTTCAAAGTAAATGCGTTTTCCATTTTTATGTTTTGAAAAACAGTTTTTAGAATGACAAAAAAACGCATTTTTAACAATTTCAAAACAAACACTCAAAACATAAAATGAATTCAAAACTCTAAATTGAAACATAAAGAGAACGGTTCCTACAAATTTAAGTCATTTTGGGTGTTAAGAATGATACTCTATTTGGTCATAATAATTTGAATGAATCGGTCTTTCTTTGTGTTGTTAAATTTTGGGTTAGAGGTTCAAAAAGGAACCCATGCCCGATTCCAACGGCTATGAGATTGAAATCTTTCCATAATCGATGAGGCTATAATCTCTCTATATCATTTGTAAATACAATTTATAGTTTTATTTTCTTCTACTTTTTTGCTTTTTCCCTTTTCCAGTTTTGCTTCTTCCATAAATAATTAAAATTTTTGTTTTTATATTCTGTTAGTTTTCTTGTTTGTTTCCTTTTCCAGTTTTTGAATTTACTGTTGCTCTTTATTTTTTTTTGCTAGCCCTACATAATCAGTTTGCCAATTGGAATTGTGATGCTTGTTTTCGCTGTCGTTCCATCTAAAGGTTATGTATGTGTCGGATGTTTTAACCGTCGCACATAATTTAGGATGTTGTCTAAAGTTGGGGTTTAAAGAAAAATATATATTTGAGTAGGTGAGTCTATCTTTGCTCCAGATTTAATAAATTTGGAGTGAAATGATAATTCATCGTGCAGGTTATTCTTATTCTATACACTACAGCAAAAATGACATTTTAATGCATTCAATATACGGCTTGCATTCTAACACGTCGTAAAATGTATCTGCACGTCGTGACACGAATTTACGGCGTTCTATAAACGACGTAAAAGGTAAACCACTTTTTACGGCGTGACTTTATACGGCATGCGGTAAAGAGGTTTTTACGGCTTCCAATGCACGTTGTATAATGTACATTTTGTTGTGGCGATATGTTACTAAGTATATCGTGATAGGCAATGTCAATGTGGATTCATGAAAATATAAGATAGAATGTACTGCAGATGCTCTTTGATATAAGGCCTCTAAGAGATGAAAATCAGATTTAAGGGTTCGTTTGATTGTAAGGGTGGAAAATGGGTGGAAAGAGAATGAATTACAGGGAAAGTAATTGTCTAGAAATTGTTTTACAGAAAATTGTTAATTGAGTGTGTTTGATTGGTATAATTTTTCACCCGAATTTTTTTTTAAATTTTATGTTTGTTTGACTTTGTTTTACATAAAAATTGTCCATTAAAATGATAATTTTTTTCACAATTGGTTATAAAATTTGTTTTCATTGCCAAAAAGTAAAAAAAAAAAAAAAAAAATATTTTTTTTTTTTACAATTGATTATGAAATTTGTTTTCATTGC